>JBBGZY010001496.1:0-157500 GCA_037952925.1 Lithobates clamitans
TAGAATCCCCCCAGTGCAGAGCCCCCCCCATTAGTATAGAATCCCCCAGTGCAGAGCCCCCCCCATTAGTATAGAATCCCCCCAGTGCAGAGCCCCCCCATTAGTATGGAATCCCCTGCCATGTCCACCACATACTGTAAATAAATGAAGTTTACAGACCTCAGAACAGCGCCGATGATACACACAGCCGTGTGTGTCCCTCGGGCTCCTCCTCCTCCTGTGTGAATGTAAACAGAGAGGAGGGGGAGGCGGCTTCAGTCCGCTGTGCTGCGGGACACAGTGCAAGTCCCGTGGCACAGATCAGGGCAACGGCCAGTGTTAGCGGAACGTGCCGCTACGTTCCTGAGTGCCGCCCCTGCAATCCGGGGACAAATCCGGGGACAGACGGGCTCCGGGGAGAGTGTCCTCAATCCGGGGACTGTCCCCGGAAAACGGGGACGTCTGGTCACCCTAAGCCAAGGTGTTCTTGGATACTTGGTTTCCTTTCTGTTTGCCCGCATACAGAAAAAGCAGGGCGTCTGATGAACCTAAACTGTCTTGTAACCTCCAGATATCTCAATAAACACCTTCTGATGTCCAGGAGGCCTAGATATTGCTCCTTAGTATTGGAGGGTGATGTCTCCAGTTTTAGTCTACCATTCTCCATGTACCAAACATTACATTTCTTCCACACGTCTTTTTGTAAATGGCTCTAGTATTTGGCTTCCTGGAACTTAGAAGTGTTGTCAGAACTCTGTCTGAAAGCCCTTTGACCTCAGGATGTCTTCTTTAGAAGCCAGGCTGTTCAGTTGAAACTTCCCAGCTTGAAGCCAGATAAAAGCCCCTGTCACATCAAATCTTCCTTGTTAGGAAGCAGCCAGGGCGGGTCTGCTGAAAGGGAGAGTAGCTGAAAAACCAAGCCCTCTTTGGCCAGTACAGTGCGATCAGAATTAACATTGTCTGTTCCCACAGCAATTTGTTGATAAATTTGAGAATCAGATGCCTTAGGGAAAGGCATAACATTTCTTAAATCTTCAGGGATTTGTAAGAGCATCAATCCCCAAGGCTGGATCTCGCAGATTTAGCAACAGAAAAGATCCCATTTTGTATTCTTGCAGAACGCAAACAGGTCTATCTCTGTCGTTCCCCAACAAGCTGTGATCTCCGTGAAAAACTCTGGGTGTAATTCCCACTCTTCCTGTGACATTTCTTGGTCACTGAGGAAATCTTCCACTTGATCAGTGCGATTTTCATAGCACTGATTGCTGTATAAATGTGAATGGTCCCAAAATAGCGCCAAAAGTGTCTTATCTGTCCGCCATAATGTCGCAGTCACAATAAAAATCGCAGATCGCAGCCATTACTAGTAAAAAAAAATTATTAATAAAAATGCCATAAAACCATAAAACTATCCCCTATTTTGTAGACGCTATAACTTTTGTGCAAACCAATCAATACATGCTTATTGTGATTTTTTTTTTACCAAAAATATGTAGAAGAATACGTATCAGGCTAAACTGAGGAAAAAAAATGTTTTTTAGATATTTATTATAGCAAAAAGTAAAAAATATTGTGCTTTTTTCAAAATTGACACTCTCTTTTTTGTTTAAAAATAAAAGCCGCAGAGGTGATCAAATACCACCAAAAGAAATCTCTATTTGTGGGGAAAAAAGGACATCAATTTTGTTTGGGAGCCGCATCGTACGACTGCGCAATTGTCAGTTAAAGTGACGCAGTGCCGAATCGGGGCTGAAGTGGTTAACAAAATCCTATCCTTTTCTATAGGAGACAATTTGGTAGGTAGGGAGTTGGCATATTGTAGCCATTAATATTACATGAAAATGTATTGTTCACAAAAGCATTTTATAAATTAAACTGAACTATTTTCTGAACTGAATCACATTATTTAGAATGTGATGGAGTTTTGGAGGAAGAGAGTAGATATATTTCTCCCAGAAACAATAGGTGAAGCTTTATTTTTCCAGAGACACTGCATAAAACACAGTACACACATTTGAGGCACAGGAACTATTACATTTTAATAGAAGGCAATTTGGGAGGCAGGAAGTAGGCATTTTTTAGGCAGTAAAATGAAATGAATATTTTGCTTCTCAAACATAAAAATATGATGCATGGAATCACATCTTTTTTAACCCAAGGACGTTTCAGAAGCAGTGCAAGTCATATTTCAGCCAGAAACAATTAATTAGACCGTTATTTTTTAAGACACTACAGTATATTATAATGGTACTGATGTGCTGTACCAAATCTCTTCTTTTTAATAAGAGAGAGTAATCCAAATAAAGCCATAACAATATAATTACACAGCTATACCATTTTTAGAAACAGGTTAAAAATTGTAAAGGTTTAATGCACAGAATATCATCCTTTTAAATATAACATAGGATTACATTTTGAAAGTAGAGAGAAGCCATATTTCAACCATAAATATTCAATTGTTCTGTTTTTTTAAACCACTGGCCTGCTGGGCTTTTTTTTTTTTTTTACTTTATTTCTTTTACACAAGAACAAAAAAAATGTACAACAGCTTATAGTTTCATCACTTCATACATATATCATATACTCGATAAATTCAAGTGATTACATAATTTCTGCTCAAATATGTCACATTTTTATTTCAGTTCTCCTATTATTTTATTCTTATTATACATACATCAAAAAACAATCCCCCCCTCCGAAAAAAAAAACATAACCATATCTCGCCGAGCTAAACAGCGACAAAAAAAAAAAAAAAAACAGGGGAGGGGAAGGGGTTCTCCCTGACCCAGGGCTGCTGGGTTTTTTTACCCCCTTCCTGCCCAGGCCAATTTTCAGCTTTCAGCACCGTCGCAATTTGAATGACAGTTGCGTGCTCATCCAGCACTGTACCCATATGAAATGTTTATCTTTTTCACACAAATAGAGCTATCATTTGGTGGTATTTATTCACCATGTGGATTTTTTGCTAAACAAACAAAAAAAAGACCAAACATTTTGAAAAAAAAAAAAAACTCTCTTAGTTTCTGTTATACATTTTTACAAACAGGTAATTTTTCTTCTTTGCTAATGTGCGTTGATGAGGCTGCACTGATGGGCACTGATTGGTGGCACTGATGGGCAGCACTGATAATCCCGGCACTGATGACCAATGCCCTGATTATCAGTGCAGATGTCCCCTTTTACACTAGCCTGTTACCATCTCTTCACCGTCAAGTGTATTTACATTGTGAGCCACTGTGATTGGCTCTTTACCCGATCTATGATCAGCTGTGTCCAAAGGACACAGCAATCACAGAGCATGCTGGGTGCATGCTGCAGTGGGCCAAGCATGAGAGGATATCATATGATGTCCTCCCAGAACTGGCCAACTGTACTGTAGCTGTCATTTTGCTATAGCTCAGTTGGCAAGTGGTTAAATTGCTAACTGTCTGGTTGTTGGAAAAGTGTCAGCATTTATTATCTCTTTACATATTTTAGGTTAGTGACATTTATTAAAGTTGAAGTCAAAATGCCAGCTTTGACAGCTTGGAAGCTTCTCAAAAGAAGAGGTCAACAATGGCAGCCTAAATACATAGGAACATACAGACCTCTTCATGACATGGGCACAAACCTGTTGGTCAGGCACATGTTTGAAGCTCTAGTCTCACTTGAAAGTCATCTAAAGCCTCATGTACACTGCTGCTGCTAAACGGACATTTAGGAGCAGTTGGGCATTTTTTGCAACTGCTCCTGAACTCTCCCCTCTCTTATCAGTACATGCACAGGGTCGTTTATAGTCGTTTTGGCATCAATGCTTTCTGAGAAGCTGGCCCTGATCAATATAGAGGTAGGAAATTCGGACACTTTTGTGACTTTCCTTTACAGTATGTTTGGGGTTAGTGTCTTAAAGTCAAAGACAACCAGACAACTAACATTTATCTGATTTGTTTCTGCAATAAATTTCTTAGCGCTATTTTTAAATAAGTATGATGTGTAAAAAGGAGAGGAAAAAAGGCTGCAATTTGTGCTCCAGCATCACCAGCAGTGCTTTCCAGGATCACTGGATTGCAAATGAATGAAAATAGAGTGAACTGGGGCAGTACAGCAGTGTTTGGGGGACTGTTCAGCAGTAGCTATGAGCTCAGGTGTGTTCAGATCCTACTTTGGACCCACTTGAGGGTTCCCACCAGGTCACTGTATTTGGCCAATCATAAGTGGCCAAGGGACACTTGTCTGCAGCCACACCTATCCATTAACACTGGTATATGTGTGGTTGCAGGGAGGGTAATTCCTCGACAGCTTATGATTGGCATATGATGAACAGATGGCAGCTCTCTGACAGGATAACTCAGGTGGGTTTGGACTAGAATCCAAACATGCCTGAGCTCATCCCTATAGGCTACACTCCTTGTATGCATCTCATGGTTTAATTTACAGTGGGAAGATTACCTATGCATCCATTTCTAAAACAAAATGTGAAAATGAAGGGTTAATTTAGATAAGAAATGAGATTTGTCCATGCATATGTATGTAGATACACAATAGTTGCATTTCTAGTATCTCCAGAACTTCAATCTTTCAATCTTAACCTCACGCAATGTACCGGAGATGATAGAAACCTAGGGGCTCATTGTTCTATGTTCCTTGGATATGTTCTAAAAATAGATTAAAATGTGTCTAAACACAAGAACAAAAATGTAACATGGCATCTTACCAGTCCTTAAATCTGGTGAATGCTTTTTTTTCAGGGCTTTTATTTTTTTATTTTTACCTATTGCTCCTGCCAGTAACACACTTGTTCTAGTATAACAATGCTCATTCACTGTACTGTATCTATAAAGGAGAAGCATTGTCCCCTTGGGGCAGCAAGTGTGTTAGGGCTACAGATTACCTCCCATTCTTCCCAACATAGGGAGGACATGTTTGGTATTTCAAAAAGAGAGTATCAGCAGATATTTTTTGCACTTATCAAACAAGTACAACAAAATAATGCCAGTGGTATATTTATATGACCAAAGAGGAGCACATAAGGGGACCATCATTTAAAGTGAATAAAACACTTCAATACGGGGCACTTGCACCCCTCCCTTTCCTGCCCAAGCTAATTTTCAGCTTTCAGCGCTGTCATAACTCTGAATGACAATTGCGCAGTCATGCAACGCTGTACACAAACAAAATTTTATCATTTTTTTTGACAGATAGAGCTTTCTTTCGGTGGTATTTAATCACCACTGTTTTTTTTTTTTTGCTAAACAAATGAAAAAAAAAAAAAATGAAAATTTGAAAAAAAATTAGGTTTTTCTTAGTTTCTGTTATAAAATTGTGTAAATAAGTTATTTTTCTCCTACACTGATGTGCGCTGATGAAGCTACCCTGACGGGCACTCATAAGTAGCACTGATGGGTAAAGATAGGCAGCACTGAGGGGAATCACTTTTGG
Organism: Lithobates clamitans; assembly: GCA_037952925.1. Lineage (NCBI taxonomy): Eukaryota > Metazoa > Chordata > Amphibia > Anura > Ranidae > Lithobates > Lithobates clamitans. Next base: position 5,398 of record JBBGZY010001496.1, read on the forward strand.
GGGCACTAACAGGCATCGCTGATGGGGCTGCACTGATAATCATTGCACTGTGTGCATGTCCCCACTGAGGAAAGCGATGCCGATAATGGCATTTCCCATTTACACTGTGAGCAGCTGTGATTGGACACAGCTGATCACATGGTAAAGAGCCTACTTCATAGGCTCTTTACCGTGATCAGTGATGCATTGTGTCCGAAGGACACTCCGCACCACGGTTCTCTGCGCTGCGCAACATCCCCCGAGGGCATGCACGAGCCGCCCATTCTGAAGGATGTCATATGACGTCCAGTCGGAATGGCAAAGCCACTGCCCAGCCATCACTCTGCTATAGGCTGAGCGGGAAGTGGTTAATCATGGAAACTGTCATTGTAAAATTACTGCCTACTCGCAGCGGTGACCTAGTGATGGTAGGTTTAGTTAGTGTTCACCTATTTTATTTATTTATTCAGAGGGGTGTGGGGGTGGTTGGGGGCAAGAAGAATGAAAAAGGGGACTAAGAGGGGATAAGTTTTTGAAGTATTTGGCCAACTTCTTAAAACTTTATTGTTTTTTGTATGCTTTTAGTAAAGGATTGGGTAGCCCCAAGTTGGTGTCACTTTTAACAAATTTCCTTCTTTGTTAGAAGCAAACATTATTGTGGTGGCATCCACCCAGGTCAGATGGTTTAGAGCAGTGTTTCTCAACTCCAGTCCTCAAGGCGCACCAACAGGTCATGTTTTCAGGATTTCCACTATTTTGCACAGGTGATTTGATCAGTTTCATTGCCTTAGTAATTACCACAGCCATTTCATCTGAGGGAAATCCTGAAAACATGACCTGTTGGTGCGCCTTGAGGACTGGAGTTGAGAAACACTGGTTTAGAGTACCACAACCATTTTTTTGTGAATTCCCCCAATCAATAGTTGTTTCGTGTTTCCAGTCCAAAAAGTAGGCAAAGTGTTTCAGGGGTCCAAGGAGTACCACCTTCATCTAGATTGACAACAATGTGAATAGACTAGAAGTGAACTGAAACTTTAAGGTTATTTTTTCCAATGTGATTGTAGGCATGGCCTTGTCAGCAGCTGGTTTGGTGGCTTTAACTGAATTGACCATTTAACATTTTCATTTGGCCCTGTACACAAAAAAAAAAAAAAAATCAGTGAACACCTGTCATTATAAAATAAGGCAACACCAAGAATAAAAAGCAAATGTATTTTTTCATACCCAGCATTTTTTTAACCAATGTATTTAAAAATTGCTTAGACCATATAAGACGGGGGTCAGCAACCTGTAGATCGCGATCTACCAGTATATCGTGGATGGGTGGCTAGTAGATCACGGTCTGGGTTTGCTGATCTGCCATTCCAGAGCATCACACAGAGTGCAATGCAGAGGGACTACTTGTAAAGTTGGAGCTGTAGTAGGGGTAAAGAGTCACATAAGCTAATGCCTCCTCTGTAGTGCTGGCTCCTGTCCCATGGAGTGATACCAACTGCATTCCACCTCTTATCCCAGCTAGCGGTCTCAGTGAGGTGCCATGAGCAGGAAAGAGGAGATTCTCAGGTCAGTGTGAAGCAATACAGTGGGCATATTAGTATAGGGCAGTAGTGTGCATTAAGATGGCTCTCATTCACTTACATTGATTTTATCATGTCGCACGACTTGAGGCAACTAGGGGCAACTTCAAGTCGGATCCAAAGTCACCCCTGTGTGAATGGACTCTTAAGGTTGCCTAACCCTGATATAGAATAAAAGATAAATTGTGATACTCACTTTGGGTATAAAGAATCCTTTGAAAGTCACATCTTGAGTAGTGGCATGTGGAATGTTTGTTGGCACAATGTTACCAAACCTTTGCGTTTCATGAATGACGGCATCAGTATATGGCATCTGTTTTCTATGTATCGCCCGAGGTTCTCCTGAACCAATGACTTTTTCAATTTCAGTCTGGACATTTTCTGTCATCGAGATATAGACATATAGGCTCTTATTTAAAGTTTTTCTATTTTGTCCAATTAAATAGTTCATTAAACAAAATTGTCAGGATAAATGTGTTGTGCATGCTACTACTAATGTGTTTTAAATTCTGTAGGTTCCAGGGCTGTCATCCTCATCATTGCATTAGCACCTAAAGCACCACTGACCCAGAACATGCTCACAGTCAGAGCAGCAAACCTGTATACTTGCTTTGGCCAAGGTCTCAGTGAGTAGTGAGAAGAAATACAAGAAGAGGCACTCTACTCAAAAAGGGACAAAACCCATATTTTAAAAGGCTGGGGAAGACAGGAGAGAGTTTGCGGCGTCGCACCGACTTTGCGGTGTCGCACCGATTCCCAAAAGTAGTTCCTGTACTACTTTTGGCGACATTGGGGGCGATTTGAATAGACATCTGTGCATGAACCTGCACAGATATCTGTCAGATTGCTCCCGAAGTCGGACTGCATTGCCGGTTTCAAACCTGCCCTCAGTGTGAACCTGGGCTAAAGCACAGATGAAGAAATCAGTCCTGGACCTTGCAACTTTAACCACTTGCCAACCGCCGCAAGCTGAATTATGGCAGAATGACATGGGCAGGCAAAAGGGTGTATCTGTACATCCCTTTGAATTTGCCGCCTAGCATACCTACGGGTCCCGCAAACTCGAAGTTCACTTGCGGCCCGCAATTGCAGCGAGGAGAGGCAGAACGGGGAGATGCCTATGTAAACAAGGCATTTTCCGTTTTCTGCCTAGCAACATGACAGGGTGCTACTGATCCCTGTCATCGGGAGCAGTGATCTCCATCATGTTGTAGTAAGCCCATCCCCCTACAGTTAGAATACATCCAGGGAACACACTTAACCACTTGATCGCCCCCTAGTGTTTTACCCCTTCCCTGCCAGTGTTATTTATACAGTAATCAGTGACTATTTGTAGCTCTGATCATTGTATAAATGTCCCAAAATAGTGTCAAAAGTGTCAGAAATAGAGCTTTCTTTTGGTGGTATTTGATCACCTCTGCGTTTTTTTATTGTTTGCACTTTCAACAAAAAAAGGGGCGACAATTTTGAAAAAAAAAAAATATTTTTACATTCTGCTATAAAACATATCCAATAAATTAAAAAAATAAATCACATTTCTTCATCAATTTAGGCCAATATGTATTCTTCTACATATTTTTAGTAAAAAAAAAAATCCCAATAAGCGTATATTGATTGGTTTGCGCAAAAATTATCACATCTACAATTTATTGCAGTGATCAGCGATTTTTTTTGCGACATTGTGGCAGACAAATTGGACACTAAGTGACACTTTTTGGGGACCAGTGGCACTAATACAGTGATTAGTGCTAAAAAAATGCACTTTCAATGTATAAATGACATTGGCGGGGAAGGGGTTAACACCGAGGGCAATCAAAGGGTTAAGTGTGTTCCTAGGGAGTGATTTCTAACTGCGTGGGGGATGGACTGACTGAAGGAAGAGAGAGAAGCAGTTAAGCAAACAGCTAAATACAGATGAAATACATGCAGTATAAGGTGGGAGCTGTTTAGCTGCTGATTGCACAGCCCCCAGAACCACAAAGATTGGTGAATTATACCACTTACATTCAGTAAATACAGTTGATTTATTTCCCCACCACAGCCTGCTAAAAGCTGAATGGACAGCAGCAGATAAGTTCATCCCTCTTTTTTCTCTGCTTTCTCCTTCTATCATTTTATTCTTTGTCAACACATTTCACCTCTACCTGTTTAGGTGGTGTACAGTAGTATAGGGGTTTGCAAGTTGCTGATAACATAGCAAACTCAGATACTTACACCAGCTGCATTAAAAATATATTTTATGTAATGATCTAATATTCTAATTAAGTTCAACCAATAGTAAAAAAAAAAATACATAGAAAACCTCCATATACGCAAACCTATACCCACAGCCGATTCAGAGGCAGACAAAAATCCCCATAAGGCATGGTCCAATTTGCCCCAGGGATGGAAATTCCTTCCTGATCACCCAGGTGGCAATGAGATTTTTCTGAATCAACTTCCCCTGGCGTTATTACCTATAATTTTTGGGAACCAGTTATATTTTTTAAATTGAGCTGGTCAGAACTAGTTCTTTTGAGGGATTCTATTTCAGACCAGGGGAGCGATGTCACTGTCCCCCACTGTCCCCCACGTCGCCACCACAGTCAATCTCAGTTCTGGCTGCAGAGGCGCAAGTGGCCTTGAGGGGGCACAGGCATATGGAGGTCAGTGGTTGACCTTTCCAGAGACAAGGTCAAGGTGACAGTCTTTTTTAGCACCAGAAACACAAAACAATTGCAACCAATCAGTATTTATATTGTACCAAATGAACTCAGCAGAATGAATTCTCGCTGGTTGCTGAACTTAAAGCGGAGTTCCAACTACAATCTCAATTTTTTTTTTTTAGAACCTTTCACAAGCGTTTACAATGTTATTATAACACTTACGTCACCTGTTAAAATTGTCCTCTGATGTCCTGTTTCATCTTTTAAAAAAACTTTGATGACTGTGCTCTGGTCGTTGTCATTTTGCTTGTGGGCATGTGAAGCCCACAAGCATTTAGTTCCGGGATATTGTGCCCCGTTCTTGCGCATGCGCAGTAATGCATCGTAGCGGCGCTGTAAAGTATACAGGTTGCCATAACAACGGGTGGCGGCGGAAGTGCACGCCCAGTTGTTATGGCAACCTAGCCCTCTGCGATGCCCACTGAGCCCAGGCACTGAAGGAGGCAGATTACGAGGGACACCCTAGCAACAGGCATTTAGAGGTAGGTGAGTAAAAAAAGAAAATTTTTTCCAAATGTTTTTTTTTTTTTTATGCACAGCAATGATTTTTTTTTTGTGAAAACGCCACTTTAAATACAGTGCCTTGAAAAAGTATTCATACCCCTTTAAATTTTCCACATTTTGTCATGTTACAGCCAAAAACGTAAATATTTTTTATGTGATAGACCAACACAAAGTGGCACATAATTGTGAAGTGGAGGAAAAATAAGTGGTTTTCAAAATTTTTTTATAAATAAATATGTGAAAAGTGTGGCGTGCATTTGTATTCAGCCCCCTTTACTCTAATACCCCTAACTAAAATCTAGTGGAACCATTTGCCTTCAGAAGTCACCTAATTAGTAGAGTCCACCTGTGTGTAATTTAATCTCGGTATAAATACAGCTGTCTTGAGAAGCCCTCAGAGGTTTGTAAGAGAACCCAATAAACAAACAGCATCATGAGGGCCAAACAGGGACAAAACACTTTTCACATATTTATTTGTAAAACATTTTCGGAAAACATTTATCATTTTCCTTCTACTTCACAATTATGTGCCACTTTGTGTTGGTCTATAACATAAAGTCCCAATAAAATACATTCACGTTTTTGGTTGTAACATGACAAAATGTGGAAAATTTCAAGGGGTATAAATACCTGTTCAAGGCACTGTATAAACACAACAGTAAAATCCAAAAGGAACTCTGTACTATATTCGGCACCTATTTATAGATTCCCTGTGATCTGAGTGGTCACAAATAGGGATGAGCCAAACACCTCCTGTTCGGTTCGCACCAGAACATACGAACAGGAAAAAAGTTTGTTCGAACACGCGAACACCGTTAAAGTCTATGGGACATGAACATGAATAATCAAAAGTGCTAATATTAAAGGCTTATATGCAAGTTATTGTCATAAAAAGTGTTTGGGGACCTGGGTCCTGCCCCAGGGGACATGGATCAATGCAAAAAAAAGTTTTAAAAACGTCCGTTTTTTCAGGAGCAGTGATTTTAATAATGCTTAAAGTCAAACAATAAAAGTGTAATATCCCTTTAAATTTCGTAGCTGGGGGGTGTCTATAGTATGCCTGTAAAGGGGCGCATGTTTCCCATGTTTAGAACAGTCTGACAGCAAAATGACATTCTAAAGGAAAAAGGCCATTTAAAACTACTCGCGGCTATTGCATTGCCGGTCCGACAATACACATAGAAGTTCATTGATAATAACGGCATGGAAATTCCCCACAGTGGAACCCCGAACCAAAATTTTAAAAAAAAATGACGTGGGGGTCCCCCTAAATTCCATACCAGGCCCTTCAGGTCTGGTATGGATATTAAGGGGAACCCCGGCCAAAATTTAAAAAAAAAAATGACGTGGGGGTCCCCCTAAATTTCATACCAGACCCTTCAGGTCTGGTATGGATTTTAAGGGGAACCCCACGCCAAAAAAAAAAAAAAACGGCGTGGGTTCCCCCCCAACAATCTATACCAGACCCTTATTTGAGCACGCAACCTGGCAGGCCGCAGGAAAAGACGGGGGGACGAGAGAGCGCCCCCCCTCCTGAACAGTACCAGGCCACATGCTCTCAACATTGGGAGGGTGCTTTGGGGTAGCCCCCAAAACACCTTGTCCCCATGTTGATGAGGACAAGGGCCTCATCCCCACAACCCTGGCCTGTGGTTGTGGGGGTCTGCGGGCTTATCGGAATCTGGAAGCCCCCTTTAACAAGGGGACCCCCAGATCCCGGCCCCCCCTGTGTGAAATGGTAAGGGTACCCCTACCATTTCACTAAAAAACTGTCAAAAATGTTAAAAATGACAAGAGATAGTTTTTGACAATTCCTGTATTTAAATGCTTCTTCTTTCTTCTTTCTTCTATTTTCCTTCATCTTCTTCTTCTGGTTCTTCTGGCTCTTCTGGTTCTTCCTCCGACGTTCTCATCCAGCATCTCCTTATCTCCTTCTCTTCAACTTCTTCTCTTCTTCATCTTCTTCTTCATCTTCTTCTTTTCTTCTCTTCTTCTCTTCTTCATCTTCTTCTCCGGGCCGCTCCGCATCCATGCTGGCATGGAGGGAGGCTCCCGCTGTGTGACGGCGTCTCCTCTTCTGACAGTTCTTAAATAACGGGGGGCGGGGACTTCACGGGGAATACCACAGGGAAGTCCCGTCATGTCCCGTGCGTCAGAGGGGGGCGGGGTCACCGGGTGGCCCCGCCCCCCGTTATTTAAGAACTGTCAGAAGAGGAGATGCCGTCACACAGCGGGAGCCTCCCTCCATGCCAGCATGGATGCGGAGCGGCCCGGAGAAGAAAATGAAGAAGAGAAGAAAAGAAGAATATGAAGAAGAAGATGAAGAAGAGAAGAACATGAAGAGAAGAGCGGGAGCCTCCCCCCATGCCATGGGTGCGGAGCGGCCCGAGGAGAAGAAGATAGAAGATGCCGCGGAGGAGATGCTGGATGAGAACGCCGGAGGAAGAACCAGAAGAGCCAGAAGAACCAGAAGAAGAAGAAGAAGATGAAGGAAGATAGAAGAAAGAAGAAGCATTTAAATAAAGGAATTGTCAAAAACTGTCTCTTGTAATTTTTAACATTTTTGACAGTTTTTTAGTGAAATGGTAGGGGTACTTTTGTACCCCCTTACCATTTCACATGGGGGGGCGGGATCTGGGGGTCCCCTTGTTAAAGGGGGCTTCCAGATTCCGATAAGCCCCCCGCCCGCAGATCACCACAACCACCGGCCAAGGTTGTGGGGATGAGGCCCTTGTCCTCATCAACATGGGGACAAGGTGTTTTGGGGGGCTTCCCCACAGCACCCTCCCAATGCATGTGGCCTGGTACGGTTCAGGAGGGGGGGCGCTCTCTCGTCCCCCCCTCTTTTCCTGCGGCCTGCCAGGTTGCGTGCTTGGATAAGGGTCTGGTATGGATTGTTGGGGGGACCCCACGCCGTTTTTTATTTTTTTGGTGCGGGGTTCCCCTTAAAATCCATACCAGACCTGAAGGGTCTGGTATGGAATTTAGGGGGACCCCCACGTCATTTTTTTTTTTTTTTGGCCGGGGTTCCCCTTAATATCCATACCAGACCTGAAGGGCCTGGTATGGAATTTAAGGGGACCCCCACGTCATTTTTTTTAAAATTTTGGTTCGGGGTTTCCCTGTGGGGAATTCCCATGCCGTTTTTATCAATGAACTTCTATGTGTATTGTCGGACCGGCAATGCAATAGCCGCGAGTAGTTTTAAATGGCTTTTTCCTTTGAAATGTCATTTTGCTGTCAGACTGTTCTAAACACGGGAAACATGCGCCCCTTTACAGGCACACTATCGACACCCCCCAGCTACGAAATTTAAAGGGATATTACACTTTTATTGTTTGACTTTAAGCATTATTAAAATCACTGCTCCTGAAAAAACGGCCATTTTTAAAACTTTTTTTTGCATTGATACATGTCCCCTGGGGCAGGACCCAGGTCCCCAAACACTTTTTATGACAATAACTTGCATATAAGCCTTTAAAATTAGCACTTTTGATTTCTCCCATAGACTTTTAAAGGGTGTTCCGTGGCATTCGAATTTGCCGCGAACACCCCAAATTGTTCGCTGTTCGGCGAACTTGTGAACAGCCAATGTTCGAGTCGAACATGTGTTCGACTCCAACTCGAAGCTCATCCCTAGTCACAAAGAAGCCATCAGATAATTGAGGTAAATTGAGAGAACCTCAGTCATGCCTAAATAAAAGCACAAAAACTTACTTTGAATTTCTGGGTACTTCATCATTAACAGAAGGCTCCATCGGAGAGTAGCAGAGGTTGTGTCCATTCCAGCAGCAAACAAGTCCGTAATAAGAGATGTCAGATTTGCATCACTGAAATATAACTCTGGATTTGGCTTTTCCTGAATTTCACAAAGTTAAGAATTATGTTATTATGTTTTCCCTGGAATTCATATGATACAGCCATGAGGTCCTCAACCTTCATCCGGTATAGAGCCAGATTAAAAAGGTTTTATTTAGATAGATAGATATTTCCGCTTTAAAGAAAATATGTTATTAAAAACATGGAGGTACCAATTGCAGATGTAGCACCCTCCTAGTTAGGTGCTAGATTTAGATAGAGTAGATAGGATTTAGTTTGTGTTGGTGTAATTGTTTGTTAGGTAAAAGCACAGTTTGCTCACTGTACTCAGTGAAGCTGCACTCTGCTAGTCAGGTCTGCTCAGTGTGCTCCACTGCTGCCATTCTGTCTGACAGCTTCCTCTGTATCCAGGGAACTTGAGAAGTTTCTGGATGATAGGTGTGGAGCTTTGCACATGGCATCATAAATATTGATGGAGCCCTGGCCTATCCCAGAGAGACATACTCTGATGGCATGCAGGGAGACTATATATATTCTGTCAGCACACTGAGCTCAAGGTCTTTTCCCAGAAAGGATTAGTCCAGCCTAGTGGGCACGCTGCCCTCTCAGGCAAAGTTGCTGTTATGTCTGCCTACGTGAGCCCTTAGGAAGGCCATCTGAGGCCTGGATGCTGAGACTCTAGATCTAAAGAAAGCTGACTAGGGGGACTGCCCACAGAAGATCTGGTCAGGTAGCACCAGAGTAAGGTGTCCCTTCAAAGTTGGAAGGAAGCGTTCTTGGGCCTTGTGTGAGTACAGACGCTTGAGAGATCTCAGGGACCTCTGTGCTTTTGCTACCCCTCAGGTGCTAGAGAAAGTCATCTGTGTGTCTTTTTAAACGAGATACAGGCTGGTGTCCTGAAGAGCTTTGTCCAACTAACCTTTGGCTTAAAGGGACTCTGCTCTTGTGAGTCTAAGAAAGGAATTCACAGTTAACTACTACCACCACCACTTTAAAAGCTGAAGTCTATTGTTTGCTACAAGCACATACTTTAATATAGCTTGTCCTGAAGAATACCTAAGTCTTCAAATGTATATGGTTGTTGTTGGAGTATCCCACCCAATTCCCTCAACCCTATCCAAAAACAAAAACATCCCTAGACTGGTCATTGAAGAAGCGTGTGATTGAGCCTGTGTGCCTGGCTGTGGGATGAAACCTGTGGAGAAGACCTGGACAGTATTCTTGTGGCTCTTATGGGAGTAACACTACACTGAGTTTACCTTAAAAAGGTTAGCTGACTGAAAGACATGCTGACCATCAAGCTTTAAAGACCAATTCCAGCCAAAGCTTTTGATTTGTTCTGAAAAAAGTAGGGAAAGGCTAAAACCTCTATCAGGGTTTTATTGCTGGGAGATTGTTACCCACTTCTAGGACAGACATTGAATGGGAATCTCCCCAATGTAGACAAAAACACATTTGTTTGCAGATTTTTCATTCAGTGCTCACAATGGGAGTAGCATAGCCAATATTGACTATTAGCTAGAGCGTCAAGTTTCATAACAGAAACTATAACCAACAGCTGGCCACATACTAGTAGTTTTTCAAATGAACATTTCTGTAACATAAAGGTAAAAGTGGGATAACTTTACCAACAACTGAGATATGACATAACCTGCCCAAGTAGCATGATTGTAGATATAGTTGCATTTAGTGGCATTAAAGATACAGTACTCTCTTGATTCAGTACTCAGTAGAAGACAGATGTTCCTCAATTAGATCGTGAAAGGAACAAGCAGGCCTGTAGACTAGAATTGACACCTAGACTAATGTTCAGGACACCCTTTAATGAAAAATATTAAAGACACAGGCTACAAAGAATGATGTATACCTCCCTTTGTCTGAGAAGGAAGACCTCAACAACATTTCTCAGGTCATTGACATCCAGCTCGTTCCTTTGGTTGGTGAAGGTTTCTCTGATAAAGGCATGCAGTTCATCTGTATGAAGCACAATTTTTCTGTGGCTCCCAGGTAGCCAACGGATGAGAGATGGAAATGAATTATACAGCTGAAATAAAAGATAAGCATTGGCCCTTATATATTAGAAATTGGGCAAGCAGTGATTTGTAAGCATTCTGTAAACACAGCTAACACAAATAATAAGTTTAAATATGTTTTCCATTGAAATAGCTATTTCCATGTTGTATTATTCATAATCCATAGCAATTGTCACACAGCTGTGAAATAAGAATACAGTAAGGAAATAGACTATCACAAATGTGAGAAGGCATAAATACACGAGCAATAAAATTCCAGCTTGTTTTCTTCTTTTGGCATTTCATGAAAACTCCCTATACACAGTTTTATTTTGTAAAAAATAATAACTCATCTTTAGGTGCTGATATTGATAGTCATATGGATACAGATTCATTACTGTAGGGTTTTTTGAGCTTAACCACCTCAATACCGGACACTTTCAACTCCTTCCTGCTCAGGCCAATTTCAGCTTTCAGTGCTGTCACACTTTGAATGACCATTACAAAAGTCATGCAACACTGTACTCAAATGAACTTTTTTTTTTTTTTTGAGACAGATAGAACTTTCTTTTGGTGGTGGTGATTCACCAATGTTTTTTTTTATTTTTTGCTAAAAAATAAAAAAGACCAAAAGTTTTGAAAAAACAAGTTTTTCATAGATTGTCATAACACTTTGCAAATAAGTAATTTTTTCTTCATTAATTTAGGCTAAAATTTATACAGCTATAATTCCTTGGTAAAATTGTCCCAAAACAGTGCATATTACTTAGTCTGTATTAAAATTATAGCGTCTACAAGCTTTGGTACATATACTGTATATGAAAACTGATCTGTCGGATGTACTGACTGTCTATCTTATTTCTTGAGGCCCTAAAATGCCAGGATAGTACAAATACTTTCTAAATTACCCCTTTTTTGAAAGTAGGCAGTCTAAGAGGCATGGTGAATTTTTTGAAGTTGTAATATTTTGTCACACTTCTTTGGAAAATAAATAACTTTGTTTATTTATTTATTTTTTTGCACTATTTTTTTTTTTTTTACACGCTGTCACCGGAGCAGTACAGCGTCATCATATGACTGGTGTGGCGGTGATCAGGAATACTGATTGGTGACAGTATATAAAAAGAATAAAAAATCTAGGGAAGTGATCAGTATTTTTTTTTAATGCTATTAATGCTAATAACAGTGATGATCACTGTTATAAGAAATCCTTTTATGAATGGCATCCATTCATAGCCATTATGTACTATCAGGATAGCTGTGATTCTGTGATTGGCCACAGCTATCACATGATACAGTGCTTTGTCTGTAGCATGTAATCACTGTGACCAATCACAGAAATCAACACAATAATACACAATGAATGGCTTAGGATGAAAGACATTCATTATGTATAACTGTCATGTGATTGCTGTGATTGTTTACAGTGTTCAAATGATACTGTGGGGGGGGGGGGGGGGGGCACTGATAAGTCATCTGTCATCCACTGTGTCCGGTGGGCATTAATCAACTTTGTGCTGCACACAGAGATTTTTTACCTTCATGCATAGAATGCATGAAGGTAAGAAACCTTGAGCCTTTAGAAGCCCCTTAACAAACACATAATATTTAACAACACAAACATAATTTAACAACACAAACATAATACACAAAATATAAATGCAATATGTTGATGTGAAACCTTCCATATGCACAAAAATAACACAATCAACAACCTGCACCAATTTCAAAAACGGCCCTGCTTTTGAACAAGCACATTTGCTAGTATTTAAAATTACATGATAAAATAGTGAAAATATCAGCACTGAAAGTTTAGATGGTATGTATTTTACCGACTAAACTTAGTCAGGGGCGTGGCATGGCATGCAGCGTGGATGGAAGCAGTGTAAGAGAGCTCCGACATCCAGAGAGCGCTGGGACCTGAAAATGATCCGTTCCCTGGCCAAAAATGTCCACTCTGCTGAGGAAGGGGTCACACAATCATTCTATGCGATCACTGGGAACCCCCATATGCAGTAACTCACAGGCAAAGCTCAGCAAATATCGCTTCAGCAGCGGAAGTGACAGACCCAAGATGGTGCTGGCTCACAAACCAGCACACAAGGAGGACGTGGAGGATGATGAAATCTCCCTCTCTGCACCTGAAGACTCTGCCAGAGGTAAAGTGACTGCTGACCACCCACTAACATTTGCAGATATGACAGAGATAGCTGCAGGCATTAAGAATTCACTCTCAGCAGCTATCACTGATCTAAAATCTGATTTACTGAGGCTGACTGAACAAATGGCAGTAAATGAGAGAGCAGGAAAACGGAGGGACAGGGCTTTAGTCAGACTGGATGATATTACAACTACTCACTCTCAGCATATGATTGACATGAATAGACAGATCTAAGACCTCGATAACAGGGGGAGAAGGCACAACATAAGGGTGAGGGGTGTCCCTGAATCTGTCACCCCTGAACAAATCAAACCTGCACTAACCTCCATCTTCAATAATCAAATTGAGAGACCTGAGGCTTCTCCCATTGAATTCGACAGGGCACACAGAGCCCTAAGACCCAGAGCCCCAGACAATACACCTCCTAGAGACATAATCTGCTGTCTTCCTAATTTCTGCCTTAAAGAGGAAATCCTGCAAAAAGCCAGAACGAATGAGCTGATTACATTTAATGGAACGGATGTACAGCTCTTTCAAGACCTCTCACCTATCACCTTGAAAAACAGACGAGCATTGAAACCCCTACAAGGAATCCTAAGAGAAAAAGGGATTAATTATAGGTGGAAATTCCCCTTTGCTCTCCAAGCCTTATACAATGGCAGTCCCAGATGACTTGTTGCATTTCTGTGGGAACCTGCAAATAGCACCAGAATAGATTCCAGACTGGTACACAGAATTCCGTCTCCCTCCTGCAAACAACAACATGCCTTCCACCTCAGGACTGTCTCCTGGGAAATCACCTTTTCAACATGAAAAACAACGCAGAAATGCAGGTAGACTCGTTTAAAATTCTCCTGCAACTAAAAGCCCCAGATCAAGAGATGCTAGACAATATAGTCAATAAATATAAAAGAACAGGGACAACAATTGTCAAACCATACAGTAAACTCTTATCCCATATGGGTTGCTTGACACATGTTTAAAGTTCTAATTTTTTTTTTTTTTTTGTTTGCTTCCCCTTATGTGGACTTTTCCTCATTACTTGTTTAATAAAAACGTTATTAAGAGTTCAGCCACTAGATGGAAAACTTCAATAAGATTTACTAGTAAACCAGCACAACAGTATGCTGATGTGGCAAATAGAGACACAAGATTTGTACACATAATGATTGCATTGCAAGCAAATTTCCTTACTCTCCCCTTCTTCTTTTGAGGATTGACACTCTGGATTGAATCCCTATTCTTTACAAATTTGCACTGGAAAACTTTTACCTTCCTAAACCTCCAGTTTACAGTACACAAAGTAAGAACACAAGTAGTGAAAAATGGGAAGACTGAATATCTAATTTTCGTCCGCCACCACAATATGTCCTATCAACCAACCCTCTTCAGATTGAACCAGATGGCAACACACTTTTTCAAATAGGAATCCTGTTTTCAACACTGACAACAAAAGTGAGCCTGTGATCTCACGGGTATAAGGATTCAGGAAACATAGAGATCTTTGTCCTAATTTTGTTTGGACTTCTACTCTCAATGACTGAGCAATAAGATTTCTCTTACAAGATTAAAGTGTAAGGTGCAGATGTAGCTACAGGTTAACATTTACTAGCTAGTGAGTAGATTTCTGCTATGCCATTGGAATCCGCTTATATCATTGCAGTTTTCAATACCCCCACTGAACTGGGTTCAATATTTTGGTTGAATTTGACTTGATATTTACTCTGTTTTATTTTTGATTAATGATTGATGCAGTCATATCCTAGATCTTTTACATCAACAATGACAAAAGGTCCCATCCACACATGCTGTATGACCCCAAAACATCTCTACCTTCAGGCAGGCCCGGATTTACTCCCTTTGCCGCCCCAAGGCCGGGTCCTTCAATGCCGCCCCCCCCCACACACACACCACCATTCTCGTCCTTCATCGATGACTGCTACAATAGATCAATCAAAAACATATCTCCATACACGAGAACACTGAAAACAACTGGCTTTAATTGTACAGACTAAAAATACTTCAGGGTAAGCGCGCAAGGGGTAAGGATTTTTCGCTGGCAATTTTTCAGGGCAATGGCTGGTGTTAGTGCCTCAATCATCCCCGGCACCATGGTTGGTATGGTGTCAGGATGATTGAAACACATTACTTCTATCATTACATTGTAATGTGAAATGAAATAGTTCAACTCACCATAATGCAGAATCATTGGGAGCCCTGAGCGTGTCACTTGCCACCATCGCTTGTCACTTGACACTATGCCTGCCACCACATGGGGATGTCACTTGCCACACTGCCTGGCTGCCACCAGATGGGGATGTCACTTGCCACGCTGCCACCAGATGGAGATGTCACTTGCCACTCTGCCTGCCACTAGATGGAGATGTCACTTGCCACACTGCCTGGCTGCCACCAGATGGAGATGTCACTTGCCACGCTGCCACCAGATGGGGATGTCACTTGCCACACTGCCTGTCTGCCACCAGATGGGGATGTCACTTGCCATGCTGCCACCAGATGGAGATGTCACTTGCCACACTGCCTGGCTGCCACCAGATGGGGATGTCACTTGCCACCAGATGGAGATGTCACTTGCCACACTGCCTGGCTGCCACCAGATGGAGATGTCACTTGCCACGCTGCCACCAGATGGAGATGTCACTTGCCACGCTGCCACCAGATGGAGATGTCACTTGCCACACTGCCTGGCTGCCACCAGATGGAGATGTCACTTGCCACGTTGCCACCAGATGGAGATGTCACTTGCCACACTGCCTGGCTGCCACCAGATGGGGATGTCACTTGCCATGCTGCCACCAGATGGAGATGTCACTTGCCACACTGCCTGGCTGCCACCAGATGGAGATGTCACTTGCCACGTTGCCACCAGATGGAGATGTCACTTGCCACACTGCCTGGCTGCCACCAGATGGAGATGTCACTTGCCACGTTGCCACCAGATGGAGATGTCACTTGCCACACTGCCTGGCTGCCACCAGATGGGGATGTCACTTGCCACGCTGCCACCAGATGGGGATGTCACTTGCCATGCTGCCACCAGATGGGGATGTCACTTGCCACACTGCCACCAGATGGGGATGTCACTTGCCACACTGCCACCAGATGGGGATGTCACTTGCCACGCTGCCACCAGATGGGGATGTCACTTGCCACGCTGCCACCAGATGGGGATGTCACTTGCCACGCTGCCACCAGATGGGGATGTCACTTGCCATGCTGCCACCAGATGGGGATGTCACTTGCCACGCTGCCACCAGATGGGGATGTCACTTGCCACGCTGCCACCAGATGGGGATGTCACTTGCCATGCTGCCACCAGATGGAGACCTCACTTGCCACGCTACCACCAGATGGGGATGTCACTTGCCACGCTGCCACCAGATGGGGATGTCACTTGCCACGCTGCCACCAGATGGGGATGTCACTTGCCACGCTGCCACCAGATGGGGATGTCACTTGCCACGTTGCCACCAGATGGGGATGTCACTTGCCACGTTGCCACCAGATGGGGATGTCACTTGCCATGCTACCACCAGATGGGGATGTCACTTGCCATGCTGCCACCAGATGGAGATGTCACTTGCCACACTGCCACCAGATGGGGATGTCACTTGCCATGTTGCCACCAGATGGAAATGTCACTTGCCACACTGCCACCAGATGGGGATGTCACTTGCCACACTGCCACCAGATGGGGATGTCACTTGCTACGCTGCCTGTCTGCCACCAGATGAAGGAGGGCAGAACAGCGGTGCTGGCAATGAGAGATGTCATCTCTCTCCCCCCGCCGCCGCACCGCTGACATTACTTGTTAATCTTTTCAAAAATGGCGCCGGGCGGCGCAATCACGCTACTGCGCATGCGCCGCCCGGCCAAGCGCGTACGAGCTTTCCCGAGCCCAGCCGCTTCAGAACTGCGCATGCGCAGTAGTGGGCGGCTCGCGGCCATCTTTTCTAAGGGCACCGGTGCCCTTAATCCAATTTAACGGGCAGCCTGAAAGGGGGGGGCGGCCACGAAGTCGCCGCAGGAGCGGCGCCGCCCCTGCACCGCTGCCGCCCTGAGGCCTGTCCTCGGTGGCCTTATGGCAAATCCGGCCCTGCCTTCAGGTATCCAGATTGATTACTATAGGCCTGGGACAAGATAAGAGAAATCAACTTCTATACATCATAAACCTTATCTTACTACTGCTCCAAGATACGATGATAGGAGCATGAAGGTCACAGCATAGAGATGGATGACATATATATGCTTTCCACCTCTACATAACAGGTCATAATATCCTGGATGATGGGATTTACCTTTAAAAGTTACTAATACATGGGGTTATGCTGCAGAAACCAACACCATTATAACGAAAATGGTTTAGAACTAAATAAGTTATAGGTATTGTTGTGTACTAGCAAGATTACCAGTTTACAGTTTATTGGTTGCCCTCCCACAGAGGAGTTGTATACTAAGCTATATCTCATTGAGACCTGGGAAATTCGAAACCTAGATAAGATAGATACTAGAGATGGGCCACTCTCAGGACTCAATGAGATGCAAGGTTAATTCATTTCCAGACACCCTGGTTTAGTTTATATCACTACTAAAGCTGTATGAGTTAAAGTTCAAATTGCTGGTCAGAGAACACGAACCTTAACATTATATAAATAACATCCCAGCACTCCTGAATACTTGAGAGCACTGATAAAACTGTCACTTATTACCACACTTTAAACGTCCACCCTCGTACCTCCCACTCACCCCCCAGAGAAAATACTGGTGAACCGCAACTAACACCAACTTGCTCAACACCTTCACGGTGTAATACTGAGCAATCTCAAATACGGTTCTACTGAACCAAACTTCCCCCTGTAACAACCTCTAGACTTACCTTATCTTACTCCTATCTTCCCAATCATATACCAACCACCCATCTCACTTTCCCCCCCCCCCCCCCTTTTTTTTTTTTTTTTTTTTTTACTACTGTCATGGCCTACTCACTCCTAGGGAAAGCCCTGAATATTATTTCACATAATGTAAACGGCCTCAATATCCCCGAAAAAAGAACAAAGCTTCTGAAGGAACTAAAAAAAGCCAACCCTGCAATAGTCTATCTCCAAGAAACGCACTTTAAGAATAACAGTATTCCCAAACTCACTGATGGCCACTTCACAAAAGCTTACCACGCCACAAACCCTATTGCGAAAACTAAAGGGGTCACTATATTGTTTAGCAAACATTCTCCCTTTTCCCCTTCGAAACAACTCGTCGACCCAGAGGGTCGCTATATTTTCATTAAAGGTACATGGGATGGGACACCAGTTACTTTAGCTAATGTATACTTCCCAAACAAAGCACATATTACATTCTGCCAAAAAATAGTAGATGAACTCAGATGGTTTGCAGAAGGATGCATTATCATGGGAGGCGATTTCAATATCCCCCTGAACCCACAACAAGACACATCCTCAGGCTATATTTATGTTGCATACAAGATACTGAAACGTATTAAGAATTTACTCCAATCCCTATCCTTAGTAGACACTTGGAGATCTTCACATCCCTCTGACAGAGACTACACCTTCTTTTCCTCCCTGCACAAAAGATATTCCAGAATTGACGTAATCTTCATATCCCAAAGAAACTTGATCAACCTAACTAGAGCAGAAATTGGAATAATATCCATTTCAGACCATGCCCGTACCGCCATCACTCTCAAATTAAACTCTCCCAAATCTACTACTTTCAACTGGAGACTCAATTCGGCCCTATTAACTGATTAAACCATACAAGACGACATACATGAATCCATTAAACGATATTTTGAAACTAACCTAGAATCAGATACCAACCCCCTAAACAATTTGGAAGCCCACAAGAGCGTAATCAGAGGAGAATTTATAAAATGGGGAGCCAGAAGAAAAAAAGAAAGAGACAGGGAAATCACTAACTTATCCAATAAAATAGCTAGTCTCGAGAGCCAACATAAACAATCCATCACCATCAACCTAGAGGAAGAACTTAGAAAATGTAGACAAGCCCTTAAACAGATATTAGACCTAAAAACCAGAAGAGCACTTTTTTTCCAAAAGAATATTTTCTATGAGCACGGTAACAAAAGTGGGAAATACTTGGCTAGAGCACTAAAAGAAGCACACATAGGGGGACACATACACGCCATAAAAACCAAAACAGGTATTTTAGAACACAAACCTGAAAAAATAGCCAAACTATTCCATGAATTCTATACTGCCCCATATCACAGGCACAAAAGAGACAATCAAGGAATTCCTGCAAAATAGCAGATTACCGACCCTTGATACTGAAGATATCAACAAACTAGAAGAACCCATAAATATTACAGAAAAACAAGAAGTAATTAAAGAATTAAAACCTGGAAAGAGTCCTGGTCCGGATGGTCTTACATCCCAATATTATAAAACTTTTACGCATCTTCTCTCTAAACATCTTATATCTGTCTATAATAATCTAGCAAAACACGAATATAGCTCTGACTCCCTCTTAATGGCTTATATCACAGTAGTACCAAAACCAGATAAAGACCCCACGGATTGTGCCAACTTCAGACCCATTTCCTTACTCAATGCTGACCTAAAAATTTTCACCAAAATCCTTGCGAACCGGTTGAAACCCCTTTTATCAAAAATCATTGGACCAGAGCAAGTAGGCTTTATACCTGGTAGAGAAGCCAGAGACAACACTACCAAAGCATTACATTTATACACTATGCCGGAAGCTCCAAAATCGAGGGCCTTCTGTTATCCACGGATGCAGAAAAGGCCTTTGATAGGGTTTCCTGGGACTATATGTTCTCCACTTGCTCACATATTGGACTAGGAAACAACATGCTAAATTGGATAGGAGCCTTATACCAACACCCCAAAGCCAAAATCGAAATAAATAACACACTATCAGAACCAATCAACATTCGCAACGGCACCCGTCAAGGATGCCCTTTATCACCATTACTCTTCATACTTACATTAGAACCACTAATCAGAAGCATAAATTTAAACACAGACATTAAGGGATTCAAAATAAATAAAAAAAGAATACAAAATAGCAACCTATGCAGATGATCTCCTATTATTTATCTCGCAGCCACATATCTCCATTCCCAATCTCCATAAAATATTGAAGGCATTTGGATATATTTCTAATTTTAAAATTAATCAAACCATGTCTGAGGCACTAAACCTCTCACTACCCCCCAACCAATTGACCATGACAAAAAAAACCTACAATTATAAGTGGGTACAAAAACATCTTAAATACCTAGGGGTTAATCTCACTACAAATATAGATGACATATATGAAGCTAACTATATACCCTTACTACTCTCAATAAAAAAAGACCTTAAAAATTGGTCCACAAAATTATTTTCTTGGTTTGGCAGAGCTTCAATACTGAAAATGACAATTCTCCCCAGACTATTGTATATCTTTAATACCTTACCAATACATGTCCCAAACGCATTCTTTGCCAAACTTAAAGATTTACAAAGAAGATTTCTATGGGCAGGAAAAAAATCTAGATTGAATTACAGACTACTTACCTCCCCCCAAAACAAATGCGGCATAGGTCTACCTGACTTCAAAAAATACCATAATGCAACTCATATCACCAGACTGATAGATTGGCACTGCCACTGGGACAATAAAGACTGGGTCCAACTGGAACTCTCCTACAATAAACAACAGCTACTATATTTCCAATGGACAAACCATGCAAATCACTCAAAAACATGAAACACCCCCCTGATTACGACCACAATAGACATTTTACACAAAATTGCTAAAACACATAATATAGCCTCAATACCTGGCCCACTAACACCAATTGAAGGCAACCCAGATTTTGCACCTGGGATGACTCAAAGATGTCTCCCGAGACCCAAACACAGCTCAAACTTCCTAACATCCCACTGCTTTCTTGGAGCTAAGATGAGATCCTTGGAATCATTTAAAGAAGAATACGGGGAATCATTTCCTGGCCTATGGTTCTATATGCAACTAAAAAATTTCCTGCTGAACAGTAAAAATAGAGCTTCATACTATCTACCCATGACACCTCTAGAACATATCTGCTACAAACGTTCCACGATTCTTAAAACCACTTCCATGGCTTATAACTGGTTGACCCAATCGACTCCTATAGACAGCCATAATCATAAAGAATAGTGGGAAATGGATTTGGGAACCAAATTTAGAGATGCTCAATGGGAAAAAGCTTGTATCTTAGCTCATAAGTGTTCACTAAGCACGAAGGCTCAGGAAATATCATATAAAATATTAACCCAATGGTATGTGATACCGCAAAAGGCCAGGAGGTGGTTCCCTACAACTTCAGACACATGCTGGAGATGTGGTATGGAAACAGGCTCATTTATGCACATCTGGTGGACATGTCCCCCAATCCAAGATTATTGGAGAAAAATAATACTTTGGATAAAACACATTACCGAGACCAAATTAAACTTAAATGCCGCAGCCTGCCTGATTCATATTAACACATATACACTGAGCAAGTACAAAAAGACCCTCACCAGACATCTCTTAAACGCAGCTAAAACCCTAATTCCATTACATTGGAAATCTACCCACACTCCAGGAGTTAAAGATTGGTTTGACAGAGTACATAATACCTATAAAATGGAAGAAATTCTAGCTATGAAAAAAGAAAACAACGCCAACTTTAACAAGATGTGGCAACCCTGGTATCTGTTTACTTTATCAGACAAAATTAAAACAGCAATCATTCCAAACTAACAAACCCTGGTTTTAATAGACAGGAGCATTTAACTTGTATGATGCTTTCATTTATTATCTGTATCAGAATATTACATTTATCTTTAGAAATATGTATTTTAGGCCAACAACACCAAACCTAAATGGTATCATATTGCTCTCTGCTCATTCTTAACCCCCCCCCCCCCCCCAAAGAAAAGAAAACAAGCCAAGCAGGTTGGTAAAGGTGCTTCAATATGGAACTCACAGCAACATAGATACAAAGTTTATCAATAGAAAAGAGACACAATTCCAATAATGTATGGCTATTAGTCACAATAACAGTAAAACCTTCACCAATATTAAAAAATCATGACAACGTTGTCACAATAAAAGTGAAAAACATAGCGGCCCGGGCTCACTTGCACACACACAGACACTCAGCACACACTTGCAGTGGAGTATTAGACTCAGTGTTGAAAGTCTAAAATCAACCTCCAGTGACAACAGGTATGGCTATACCACATAAGCACGAATCTCCCGAGTAGAGAGGAAGTAGTGGTGTCACAGTAGGAAAAATGGAAATGTCAATCCTGAAAATCAGTGATATAATACAGTCAGTTGTAAAGAGGATATTCCAGCATATAGTTCAAAGTTACTGACAAATGTACATATGTATGGATGAGCTTCAAAATATGATAGGCATCTAGACTTGGCTATAAGGGAGCATATAATATAGATTTTTGGTCCCTGGTGCAGGAAGCCACCACAGCCAGATGGCATGGGATTTAGCATATACAATGCATGGAGAAAAGTTTAAATGACGGGACTGCAGCGTCCCTGACACAATCTCACCCGCCGTGCTGCTTGTTTCCTTAGTCCGGTACCGTTTGACTCCTCAGATGTCCAAAAAAGCCAATCCCTGGGACGGTTCAGGTAGTGGAAGCAGTCATCCTTTTCCTGGCTGTAGATTTAGATGTATACTGATTCTCAGTATTCGTGTGGTGATGAGTGGAGCGAATATACGCTACATGTGAGTGGCTCCAAGACCGGGCTGCTAAACACCGTGGTGTTTATGCATTTTGCTCAGTTGTGTGAGCTTACTCAGAACAATGCAATGAACTGGTCAGTGGGCTTATAATGGGAATGCTACTTCCTTTTCAAAATTACGCCCTTAAAGGGCCACTTCAGCCCCGGAAGAATTTACCCCCTTCCTGACCAGAGCAGTATTTACAATTTGGCACTGCGCTGTTTTAACTGGTAATTGTGCGGTCATACAATGCTGTACCCAAACAAAATTTGCATCCTTTTTTCCCACAAATAGAGCTTTCTTTTGGTGGCATTTGATCACCTCTGCGGTTTTTATTTTTTGCAATATAAACGAAAAAAGACCAAACATTTCGAAAAAAAATGATATTTTCTTCTTTTTGCTATAAGAAAAATACAATAAACTCAATTTTAGTCATACATGTAGGCCAAAAAGCATTCAGCCACATGACATTTACCCATCTTGGGTAAAAAAATATAATAAGCGTATATTTATTGCTTTGTGCAAAAGTTATAACATCTACAAACTAGGGTACATTTTCTTGAATTTACGCAGCCTTTAGTTTATGACTGCCTATCTCATTTCTTGAGGTGCTAAAATAGCAGGGCAGTACAACCCCCCCCTCAAAATGACCCCCTTTTGCAAAGTAGACAACCCAAGGAATTTGCTGAGAGGCTTGTTAAGCACATTGAATATTTTATTTTTTGTCACAAGTGATTGAAATATGACAAAAAAATAAATAAATACATTTTTACACAAAGTTGTCACTGAAATGATATATTGCTCAAACAGGCATATGTGAAATTACACCCCAAAATACATTCTTCTGCTTCTCCTGAGTACGGGGATATCACATCTGTGGGACTTTTTGGCAGTTTAGCCGCGTACAGGACCCTGAAAACCAAGCACCGCTTTCAGGGTTTCTAAGGGCGTAAATTCTTGATTTCACTCCTCACTACCTATCACAGTTTCAGAGGCCATGAAATGCCCAGATAGCACAAACCCCCCCCCCCCCCAAATGACCAAATTTTGGAAAGTAGACACCCCACGCTATTTGCTGAGAGGCATGTAGAGTATTTTGCAGATCTAGCTTTTTTTTTCTTGGTTTTCGGGGCCCCATACATGGCTAGGCTCACAAAAAGCCTCACACATGTGCTATCCTCATACTCAGGAGAAGCAGCAGAATATATTTTGGGGTGTAATTCCACATATAACCATGCCATGTTTGAACAATATATCATTTAGTGACAACTTTGTGTAAAAAAAAAAAAAATATAGTAATTTTCCTGAAACTTGTGGCAAAATATAAAATATTCCATGGACACAACATGCCCCTCAGAAAATAGCTTGAAGTATCTACTTTCCAAAATGGGGTCATTTGTGAGGGTTTTGCGCTATCTTGACATTTCATGGCCTCCGAAACTGTGATGGGTAGTGAGGAAGTGAAATTACTATTTCACGCCCTTAGAAAGCCTGAAGGTGGTGATTGGTTTTTGGGGTCCTGTACACGGCTAGGCTCCCAAAAAGTCTCACATATGTTGTATCTCCATACTCAGGAGAAGCAGCAGAATGTATTTTGGGGTGTAATTCCACATATGCCCATGGCATGTTTGAGCAATATATAATTTAGTGACAACTCTGTGTCAAAAAAAACAAAAGTTTGTAATTTTCCCGAAACTTGTGGCAAAATATAAAATATTCCATGGACTCAACATGCCTATCAGCAAATATCTTGGGGTGTCTACTTTCCAAAAAGGGGTCATTTGGGGGGGTTGACCTGTCCTGGTATTTTATGCACAACATTAGAAACTTATGCCACACATCACCCACTCTTCTAACCACTTGAAGACAAAGCCCTGACACTTTTTGTTTACATGGAAAAATATATTTTTTTTTTTGCTAGAAAATTATTCTGAACCCCAAAACATTATATATTTTTTTAAAGCAAAGGCGCTACAGATTAAAATGGTGGGTGTTGCAATTTTTTTTTGCGCACAGTATTTGCGCAGCGGATTTTTCAAATGCAATTTTTTGGTAAACAAAAACACTTTTTTGAATTTTAACGCACTAAAACACACTATATTGCCCAAATGTTTGATAGGATATAAAAGATGATCTTATGCCGAGTACATAGATACCAAACACGACATGCTTTAAAATTGCGTACAACCGGGCAATGATGACAAACTACATACGTTTTTAAAAGCCTTTAAAAGCCCTTACAGGTTACCACTTTAGATTTGCTGAGGAGGTCTACTGCTAAAATTACTGCCCTTGATCTGACCTTTGCGGTGATACCTCACATGCATGGTGCAATTGCTGTTTACATATGACAAGAGACCGACGCTTGCATTCATATTTGTGCACGAGCACGGGGGGACAGGGGTGCTTTCTTTTCTTTTTCTTAATTATTTATTTGGCTTTTTTTATTCTACTTTTACACTGTTCCTTTCATTTTTTTTAATCATTTTTATTGTTATCACAGAGAATGTAAATATCCCTATGATAGCAATAGGTAGTGACAGGTACTCTTTTTTTAAAAAAATTGGGTCTATTAGATTCTAGATCTGTCCTCTGCCCTCAAAGCATCTGACCGCACCAACTCAATAAAACCACAACAATCAAAAAAAGAGTAAAAAATATATGCTGAAGCATGGGGACAATCCGCCCCTAATGTTAGGGGCAAATCGCCCGTCCACCCCTGCCCCCATTCTTTGACATATATGCTCTTTTTTTTAACTGTTGCTGTCAAGATAAATAAATCAGTGCTGCAGCTGAATGGTGTACCTGAAAAGAAAATAATGGATAACAATAAAACACAGTAAACAGTAAGGTATAAAAGAATTATATACCTGAAAAGCAAACATGATAAAACATTGTAAATATAGTAAAAAGTGCTGAACAATAGAGAGAGAACAATAGAGAGAGAGCAATAAAACAACAACTTTTTTTGGCTGTGAAAGTGTGTCCTAGTCTGTGCAGTGCTGTACCCTATGCTAATTCTCCACTAGTGTGTGGTAGCATTCAAAACATTCACCAATGTGAAGACACGAATAGTCAGGACAGGAGAACCAATAATAGCGAGTGTCACGCCTATATCTGCGCTTGCTACAGACACGACATCTTCTTTGGAGTGATCGTTGGGTCGGGGTACCAGGGAGGACATACAGAAAATGCCTACCATGCAGCCGGCTTACTGCATTTGCGTTAGGAAGTTGGGGCACAGCACCGTCTGGAAACAGAAGGGCTGTGATGATCTCTTCCTGGAATTTAAGGACGGATCCAGTTCGTCCTGATGCTTTGTATAGCACATAAGTGTTCAGCAGAGCCAGTTGGAATAAGTACACAGACACTTTTTTATACCAGCATCTGGCCTTACGGGCAATTAAGTACGGCGCCATCAACTGGTTGTTGAGGTCCACCCCTCCCATATTAAGGTTGTATTCATGGACCCAGAGTGGTTTCTCCACAACACCAGTCACCGTTTGAATTTGGACAGTCGTGTCTGCGTAAAGGGAGGACAGAACAAAAACATTCTGTGAATCCCTCCACATCACTGTGAGCAAATTATTACTTTTCAAGCAGGCTCTCCCCCCCAGCCTAAGACGGGAATCTACAAGGCGCTGGGGTAAGCTCAGGCGATTAGATCTCATGGTGACATGCCCCAATTCCATGATTAAACAAGTGACTAAAAAGTGGCACGCTTGTGTAATAATTGTCCACATACAAGTGGTACCCCTTTCTGAATAAGGGTGACACCAAGTCTCACCCAATCTTACCAGCGCTCCCTATGTAGTTTGGGCAGTTTTATGGCTCCACGTGACTATCTTTTCCCTCGTAAAGCTATATATATAGCCTGTTGCCCTCTCACAGAGCTTATACACCTTGACCCCATATCTGGCACGCTTGCTGGGAAGATACTGTTTGAATGACAAGCGGCCAGTAAACTTAATCAGGGACTCATCAACACAGACAACTTGATCGGGAGTAAACAAGGCTGCAAACTGATGTTTGAAGTGGTTTACAAGGACCCGAATTTTGTGGAGCCGATCGTATTCATGGTCACCTCGAGGACGTCAGAGTTCATTGTCGTAGAAGTGCATAAATCGCTCGAATTTAGCCCTGGTCATGGAGGCAGAGAACACGGGCATGTGGTGAATTGGGTCAGTGGACCAATATGATCGCAACTCACTTTTTTTAGTTATGCCCATGAGGAGGGATAGGCCCAGAAAGGTAAATACAGAGACCGTGACAGGTCTTTAATCTCTGGCATCGGGTCAACTGGAGATTAGCGGCGATGAATTGACCAGCATACAAACTGCTTTGGTCCACAATAGATCTATAGCAATCTTCCATGAAAAACAGAATAAAAATCAAGTGACTAGTACTGGCTTTCTGCTCCATACGAGAGCCCTGCGGTTTTTGCACTTTAACAACAGCAGAAGAACGGGGTCGGGTATGCCTGACCTTGGCAGGGACCACTACTCTGTCGTCAGAGCTATCTGTCAGGGTGCCGCTGCTGTCGACAGGATCGTATTCTGAGCCTGAATCTGACAGATGGGTGACTTCCTCTTCACTCTCATCTGTCATGCTCAGAAATGTGTAGGCCTCTTTACTAGTGTACCTTCGATTGGACATTGTGGCCTCTAAATTTACTGGTACAGCTAGTGAAACTCACAGGAAAAAAGAGCACCTGACTCTCACCCGACTGCTTCAAACGCTACCAAAAAAACTGTTAGCATTCGCAGGGATCAGGCCTGTCTCTGCGAACGCTGCAGTTATTTGTTTTGTATTTTGTACTGTAAGTGACAGTAATCGATTGATACTGCACTTGGGTGGGCTGGGCTGGGCTGGGCTGGGCGGAGGGGCTAAACGCAGGTGCTAGCAGGTATCTGGGCTGATCCCGCTGCATTTTTGGGAACCCTAAACTACTGTGGACACTAGTATAGATCTGATCAGATATTGGTCCGTTCAGACACTATACTACTAAGGGAGGTGTATGGTGCGTGCGTGGGTTTTAGTGCTACTGGCACTAATCTGACGCTGCCTGGGGCGACGCAGACCCTGACTGATGCTAAAACCTCAAAGTGCTGTGCTATGGGACCCCATTTTGAATTACCTTTATCCTTACTTTTTTTAATGTTTCTAATACTACAAAGGTGTCCCCCTATACGTGTACATACAATATTGCCGCGTACACATGATCGGAATTTGGGCCCGCTAAAGACCGATGAGAGTTTTTTGTTAGAAAATGCGACCATGTGTATGCTCCATCGGTCTTTTACTGGCGGAATTTTCAGTCGGGAAAAGTTCCTATCCATAAATGCGATCATCTGTGGCAATTCCGACATGCAAAAAACCCACGCATGCTCAGAATCAAGTAGGAGACGAGCCGCTCGGTCTGGTAAAGCTACCGTTCGTAATGGAGATGGCACATTCGTCACACAGATAATTTTTAAATCTTTCAATGCAGCACATTCTCTTCTTCTTTATAATGCTAGAGGAATGAAGTTGTTTTGCTGCTGATATTCACACAGAGTTCTCACAAGCTTATTTCTTTATTATTTGTCGTGATCTCATAAATAATCTTTTTGGTTTTTAAAGCCAGATCTCCATAATAATGTTTATTTATATTTTTATAGTCTTTTTTTTTTAATCAAGATCTCCTGTTTTTTTTAATTTTTATTATTTTATAGTCATCTCCATATTTTTTTTATTTTGTATGTCACGTTTCCACAACACCATTATTATCTTGTATTTGTAAACCTCAAGGAGGTTGTTGGTGTTGGTGTTCTTTGTTAATTTGACATTGTATTTTTGAAATGTATCTGCCTACTCACAAACAAACTGTCCTATTTTAATAAAAACACATAGGCAAGTATTTTCATAAATTAAAAATCAATTTATTCTGGCTCCCAATAACAAAATAAAGAGAGAAGGCAAGGCTGGAGAAACTGCTGGAATTTGCGAAGCCTTTGGCCCCCCGGGCATACATCAACTCTGTGGATAAAAAAAATGGTAGCTTGAGAAATCCATATAATAGGAAGCACAATCTGGTCCAGGACTCCCAGAGATCATGAACAGTAGCAGATGACATATATGTCCCCAGGCTGTGGTACTACCACAGCTTGCGTGTTCTGTCAGACCAGACTGAACCCAGGCAATCACTTTCTTCTCTTCACTGCAACCTTCCCTCCGCGCTGGCCTGCACCCTTCCCTGCAGCCTTTTCTGCAGGCTGTAGCTCTGGAGGTGGACTTGTGGCAGGAGGAGGAGGAGGATGGGCGAGCATACATAAGTGGACGTCATCCATCATTTGGCCACTCAACCCCTTATGGATGGTCTCACAAATTCATTTTTCACATTTGCAGCGTGGGCCCTCCTCCATTTGCTGCAAATTTGAAGCTATATACATACCATAGGCCTCTAAAGTGTTAAGGGGGGCTTTCAGGGCATCATTAGCCTCCTTAATGAGGCCCAGCGCTGCCTCCTCCTTGTTCCTCCCCTTCCTGGGCCTTTTGGTTGGAAGGTGGAGGGGAGGGACCTGGGATTGGGTGTTACTGGGCCTGGCCACCTCCTGGTTGCCACTTCCCCCCGCCTCCTCTTGTGTGCCAAATTCCAGAGCCTGGTCCTGGCTGAGATCTTCCTGTGTATGAAGAAGGGACATAGTTTTATTTATTTATCATTTAGTTATTATTTATTTTGGTTCATCAATCACGCACAATTTTCAGCTCATGATTGTTGCAAATTGAATGTTAATAAATAGAAAAGACTATCATTCTGAGCCCAGCATTTTTCATTCTTGTCCCAATCATTTGGCCCCTACTGTCTATTGATATGTAAAACACTTTTTGTTAAATCATTCATTTGTTAGCAATAATAACATCTAGTTAACAACAATCATTTTCCCACAAAAATATGTTTAAACATACTATACCTGGCTCCATCTGGGCTCCCCAATTTCTTCCTGGATGGAAGGCCCAGGTTGGTCCTCTCAAGCCTCAGCTGGGGTTGAGGGAAGGGTGGGTGGAAGGCTGGATGGAAGGGGGGCCGGAGGAGTTGAAAGTGATTCCCTGGCTTCCATCTGGTCATCCAGAAAACGCATCTTGTTGTAGTACCACAGACTGGGTACATACACATAATCTGCTGCTGCTCCTGACCTCAGGGACTTCTGGACCTTCTGAAGCTCCTTCCTATATGTGCTTCTCAAGCTACCAATTTTATTTTCAACAAACGTCATGTCTGCGTTGGGGACCTGCATTTTCATGAATTCCAGCAGTTTCTCCAGCGATGCTTTCCTTGCTGGTTTATTTCTATATAAGGGGTTTTTCACCTCCCATAAATTCCTCATATCTTTGTATCGATCTATGAATTGTCCCAAAAAAAATCAGGATCTTTAATTTGTTTCATTTTTCCTGAAAGACCAAACACAAGACAAAATCACTAAATATCAGGCTAAACTCTCCTAATCTTATCCCAATATAGGCCTCAATCTAGAATCAGTATAGGCCACTCATGTCCCAACATCTCCAGAATTCGACCCTTCCTGACTAATGACACCACAAAGCAACTTATTCACTCCTTGATTATTTCCCGCCTTGACTACTGCAACTCTCTCCTTAATGGCCTACCCTTGAGCAGGCTATCCCCCTTTCAGTCTATTATGAATTCTGTTGCTAGACTAATACACCTCACTAACCAATCCATGACTGCTGCTCCTCTCTGCCAATCTCTTCACTGGCTTCCCCTACCCCACCATGTAAAATTCAAAATGCTAACCATAACATACAAGGCCATTCACAACATCGCCCCCATCTACATCGCCAACCTCATCTGCAGATATCACCCAAATCGTCCCCTCCACTCCTCCCAGGACCTCATGCTCGCTAGCTCCCCTGTTACCTCCTTCCATGCTCACCTTCAGGACTTCTCCAAAGCCTCTCCCATCCTCTGAAACTCCCTGCCCCAGTATGTCCGATCAGCCCCTACCCTGTCCACCTTTAGGAGATCCCTGAAAACTCATTTATTCAGGGAAGCCTATTCCACACCCACCTAAGAACTGTCCCCCAGCCACCCCCATCAAATCATTCTCTGCAGCTATTACCTTTTGTACCACCACCCCTTCCCTTTAGAATGTAAGCTCTACGAGCACGGCCCTCCTGTATCTTTTGTATTGAACTGTACTGTAATGTTGTCCCCCCTATACATTGTAAAGCACTGCGTAAACTGTTGGCGCTATATAAATCATGCATAATAAAAAAAAGTTACCTTCGTTATTACGTTCGTCGCTTCCGTTCCTTTTTTCGCACACAGAACGTAGTTACGACACACGCGTGTTAGCTTTATATACACTGCAAATGCGTGAAACTCTGCCCGCGTTGCCCACCTCTGACGTTCTTTTTTCAAGAATATTCCCACCCCTTCTCTCTTCGGTGCACAGTAGGAGCAACATGGCAGAGACACAGGTGGTTGGCAATTTGTCATCTAGTGAGGAGAAAAGCCCAGAGCCCCAAATGTCAGGATCCAAGAGGAGGAGATTTAAGGCCACCAACATGGCCTTTAATAAAATGGTGGAGATGGTGGAGATCTTGCGCAGGGAGGATTATGATGGGAAGCATGGTCCATACACCCATCCCAATTTGCGAACGGACCAAATCATGACTACATTTGTGAACACTCTGGAGCACAAGTTTGGGGTACGACGGTCCAAAGAACAATTAAGGAAATGCTGGTCCGGCATAAAACTGAGGGAGCCGGATCAGTATCGCAAAATAAAGAAGGTGCTTCAAAAAAGTAAGTACTTGTCGTGTGTTCCTATTATGATTATTAAACTTGCATGCTGCTCCATGTGCTTTTCTTTACTGTTGTACAGTTTTAAATGGCTACTTTCATGTTCGTGGGCACAGTCATCGTTCATAGAAAACATCGTTCGTAGGAAACATTGTTCATAGGAAACATCGATCGTTTGCCAATAAATACGATGTATTTTGCTAATACCGGGTTATAACTACATTTTGGTCATGCTAATTTGTCTTATTAAAAGAAGTTTTGGACATTGTTGTCTAGATGTCTTTGAAATTTGAATGAATTGCAAACTTGATTCAGTGGAATGTAAGGAGAGGACACTTAGCAGCTGTTTATACATCTGGACTCAGGAGCACTAGTGTGGGACACCAGAGCACATTTTTAGGGTAACCCACACAGGTGCTCCAGTGGATACTTGGGGTGTCTCCATCTGTGAAACTTGGCCAAAAAAGGTAAGTATTCCAGCTTGGTAAAAAGGGGATTTTCATTGTCAAAAGAAGTTTATTGAGTATACAATGTTATAAAGATACATAAAGTAAGTTTACAAGGATCTATAAAGTAAGCTCATTGTTTTACAGTAGGGTTTATATAGGTAAATATCATGAAATTTCAAATATTAAACATTGGGTTCAGGTAAACCTAAATTAAAGATATATATCATTTCCTTAGTTACTTTTGTAGGTATTTAAATGATTTATACCTACTATACATATTGTTTACAAGTAGAGTGTATATAGGTCAAATAAATTCTGATAATGAGCTTTAATCGTAAGGTGGAGAAAAGGAAAGAGAAAGAAGAAAAAGGGTTGAAAGGTAGAGGTATGGTCCACAAGGTTGTCCCGCTCGTCAGTTTATTATTCTTTTTAGTTCTCTTTGAAGCCTTAGAATGGGTGTCTCTGTAAGTCATTTAATCTGTTACCATGGCAACAGGACAGAGTCATTGAAGTTTGACAGGAACTGTTGTTTTATCCAAGGATGCCAAAGTTTTTCAAATTATGGAATTTGATTTTGATCGATGGCTACCATCTTAGCATGGGACATTGTATTATTCATTCTGTGAATTGTTTCTGCTAGTACCAATGTAGGAGATTTCCATGCCTTGGCCACTGTTTGTTTTGCAGCCGTTATTAGTTGGATCATAAGTTTGAATTGAGAGAGTGTTAACCATTCCGGTTTTAGATTAAGTAAAGTTAAATATGGATCTGGTTGTATTATTTTTTAAAATATTTTAGATGCAATCACGAAGACTTCCTTCCAGAAGGTTTGGATTACTGGGCACGTCCACCATATGTGTAAATATGTGCCTATTTCTGGGCATCCTCGAAAACAAAGAGCTGAGGTATTAGGTGAATATTTTGCCACTCTAGCGGGTACAAGGTACCAGCGAGTTAGGACTTTATAATTTGTCTCCAGTGCTAAGATGTTGGGTGAAGATGACTTAGATGTGAGCCATATGTTAGACCAGTCCGTGTCTTCTAAAGTTCGCCCCAGGTCCTCCTCCCACCTCTGAACGTAAGAGGGTCTATTAAGATTTGCTACTCCATATAATTGATTATAAAGTGATGAAATTGTACCTTTAGCAAATGGATCTTTTGTACAGATTGATTCAAAAATTGGGATAATGGTGTATCCCCCTTTAGGAATGGTGTATAGAAATTTTTGATTTGGAGATATCTAAATATCTCAGAGTTTGGTAGATCATATTTTTCTCTAAGCGATGGGAATGAAAGGAATGATTTAGATGCTATGAAGTCATTTAGTGTCTGAATGCCTGATGTTGTCCAAGCTTTAAAAGAATTTGGGTAGATCCATGCCGGATAAAAGGCCGGATTTCTGATAAAATAAAGGAGAGGATTGTGTGGAGATTTTAACTGATATTTGGTTTTTAGTTTATCCCAGAGAGATAAGAAGTGTTTAGTTATGGGATTATGAATTTTAAAGCGGTCTTTAGGATCAAGCCATAATAAATTTGATATTAATAGAGGGTCATTTTCTGAAGCCTCTATAAATACCCATAATGGGATTTCCTGTTTTGCATGGTATTTGGACAGACTGGCCAAATGTGCTGCTCTGTAGTAGTTAGTAAAATTAGGGTATCCCAGGCCTCCTTTATTTTTGGGAAGATGTAGTGTGTGTATAGGTATACGTGGTTTAGAAGAGCCCCATATAAACGAAGTTGCTCTTTTTTGTACTATTCTCAAAAAATAGGAAGGAATTGGAATAGGGAGGACTCTGAATAGATAAAGCAATTTGGGTAGAATAGTCATTTTGATTGCATTAATCTTCCCTATCCAGGATAAAGGAAGTTGCGACCATTGTTTTATTAGATTTGTGATCTGTCTTAATACAGGAGGATAATTGGTTGAGAATAAGTCAGAATGAGATGCTGTTAAATGAATTCCAAGATATGGGATTGATTTTTCTGCCCATGTGAATGGGAGTGCAGCCCTAGCCGGGATCAATTCCATGTTTGTGAGTGAAATATTAAGCACTAGGCATTTCTTAGGATTAATCATAAGGCCGGATAGGGCTGCAAATCCATCAAGAGCTGGTATTAAGTTAGGACCAGAGACCTGTGGTGATGATAGAAAAAGTAATATATCGTCTGCAAATATACATAATTTGTGTGTAATACCTCCTACTTCAATGCCAGTTATAGTTTGGTTTGTTCTGATGTATTGGGCCATGGGTTCGAGTATAAGGGCAAATAATAAGGGAGATAATGGGCAACCCTGTCGGGTACCTCTTTCGATATTAAAGGCTTCAGATTTGTATCCAGCATATTTTATATAGGCTTTGGGTTTATTATATAATGCTTTTATCCATGTTAAAAAGTGGGGTCCAAAACCCCATTTTTGTAATGAATATTGCATATATTGCCAGGATACTGTGTCAAATGCCCTCTTAATATCGAGAGATAGAAAACATAAAGGGATTTTCCGTTTTTTAGCAATATGTGCCAATAACACTGCCCTGCGTATATTATCGCCTGCCTGTCTATTTGGCATGAAGCCTACTTGATCTCTATGTATTAATTTTCCTATAATGCTATTGAGGCGTTTTGCTATTATTTTTGCTAATAATTTAATATCGAGGTTTAACAGAGAGATAGGACGATAATTCACACAGGAAGTATCATCAGAAAGGGGTTTTGGGATCATACAAACAATTGCCATTAGTGTTTCTTGCCGAAAAGAATGTCCATCTAGAAGTTTGTTAAAAGTTTCAGTGAGAATGGGAGAGAGTATTTCTGAGAATGTTTTATAGTATAAAGCCGAGTAGCCGTCTGGGCCTGGTCTTTTGTTAAGTTTTAGGTCTTTTATGGCGTTAGCAACTTCATATATAGTTATAGGCTCATCCAAACTGCTTTTTTGATTCTGAGATAACTCGGGTAAGGTTATTTTTGAGAAGAAGGATTCAGCCTCTATAGGATTAAATTCATTGTTTGTCTTGTATAAAGTTGCGAGATGTGAGTGAAATTTATGGACTATTTTAACTGGATTACAAGTGTAAACATTTTTTGATAATTTCAAACGTATTGGTTTGAAAGATTTGTTAGTTGAATTTAATGCCCGAGCCAAATATGTACCTGGTTTGTTTGTATTCATGTAGAAATTGTGTTTGGAGCGTTTGAGGGATTTATCAACTGACTCAGTGAGAAATAGATCGTATTCCAATCTAGATTTTTCCAGATGAGATTTTGTACTCTGATATGGATTATCTTGAAATGATATGTAGGCTGCATTAAAATTGAGTTCTAGTTTTTTTGCTAGATTTTTGCGTTCCCGTTTAAATAGTGCCATTTGTCTTTGTATTGTACCACGCAAGACAGGCTTATGAGCTTCCCACAGTGTTATTGGGGAGATGTCTGTTGTATTATTAATTGATATGTATTCCTTTAAAGCTTGTTCAATGGCCATCTGATGTAGTGGGTGTTTGAGCATTATGTCCGGTAAGTACCACGTTGGGTCATGCGCTTTTGGTATGGCTGAGGCTATAGTAGTGTATACTGCATTATGGTCAGACCACGGAATCGGAATTATATCTGATGCAATAATTTCTGGTATCATTCCTATTGTTAGAAAAATATGATCTATTCTGGTGAAGGTTTGATGAGGGTGCGAGAAATAAGTGAATTTCTTTTTCATTGGGTTACTTTCTCTCCACGAATCTACCAGATTGTATTTGGAAAGAAGTTGAGAAAAAGGTAATCTAGAGGTTATTTTGGATGGTGTAAAAGGTGATTTATCTAGAAATGGGAGGAGGACCTGGTTCGAATCCCCACACATTATCACTGTTCCTATTTTGTGTGTATTAATCACTTGTAATATATGTGAGAGGAATGGTGTAGGTTGTTTGTTAGGAGCGTAGTAGGAAATCACCGTGATTGCTGTATCCATTATATAACCCATGAGTATCAGGTATCTACCTTCTGGGTCTTTAATTTCTGATGATAATGTGAATGGTGTGGATCGGTGAAATGCAATTAGAGTTCCCCTTTGCTTGGTACAGGCAGAAGCTGTGTAAATTTGTTGATAAAAAGGAGAAATATATTTTGGAGTAGAATCTTTGGTGAAGTGTGTTTCTTGGAGGCATACTATGTGAGCCTTCTTGTTATGGAAAGTACGGAAGGCTTTGGTCCTTTTTTGAGGGACATTTATTCCCTGAACATTCAGGGAAAGTATATTCAGTGGTGCCATGGCAATAGATCAAATAGTTTTGACTTACTTTTTGTTATGCAGAGCTGACTGCGCAGATCAACCTGTGTGGACTGAAGAGATGAATAGATAGAAAAGAAACCAGTGAATTCTGGAGTATAGAGTAAACAAAAAACATATGAGATTAGATGATACATTGTATAAATTATTTTTTGCAAGTAATCACAATTTACCCGTGAAAGAGAATAAATATCTCTCTCAGGGGAATAAGTGCCTTCGTCACACTCCCACATAATATGGTTGGGAGAATGAGGAGGGCTAATGGGGGTACACGGATCTTCCGCTTACAGGAGAGAAGTGCTATGTCAAAAGACATCAAAATGATGTTTCATTATTTGGAGTGCAGAATATAGTTTTTGTTGAAATTATTTATTCCAGGGTGGTTGTATATGGTTAGTCTTGCCCTAGGCTAAATAATTCAGTTAGAAAGGTACTGTTAATAACTTTGGTATTGATGAAGATGGTTTGAATTATTTTGGGATTTTAACCCTTTTAGAGTAAACAATTACATATTTTATTCATATGTAACTGTTTAGATATGTTAACTCATAAAATTGAGGTTGTATTGCTTCAGATTAGAATAAACAAAAACATAATTCTAGGAACTAGTTAGGTAATAATATATTTGTTTTAAGAAAAGAAAGAAAAAGCTTCCATTACTTCTGGGTATTGAACATATTTGTCCTAAAAAGTAATAAATCTATTGTTATTACCTGATAATATATAACTGAACAAGAATTTCCTTATTTCACTTATAAATTCTAAGGCTATATGAATCAGAAGTAATAAGAAATATAACTGGAATGTAACATGATCCCACACAGTGTGTGACTATCAGAATGCAGTTACATTCAGTTATAAATATAGGTTTTTTATAGAGAACCATCTCTTAGTATAATAAATGAAGAGATATCAGGAATTAGGATGTCAGTCCATTGAATCTTCTTGGTCCATGGATGATGTGGCATAACGGCCTCTTTTGTGAGAATGATGATTCCCATTTTGTTCTGAAATTTTCTGGGTGCTGCCTGAAGGTGAAGATGATGCCATTCTTCTGCGTGTGGGAGAGTTGCTGCTTGTGGGTTCTGTCAGATTTAATTTTAAAAGGGTTTGTTGTAGTTCATCTGCTGATCTGCTTCTGTAAATTGTACCTTGGTAATTAAATCTGACTGAAAAGGGGAAACCCCATTGATACATAATGTTGTGGCGTTGCAGTTCCATTAGTTGGGGTTTCACGGATCGTCTTTTAGTAATAGTAAGTTGGGATAGGTCAACAAAAATTTGATAATTACGTCCTTGAAAATTAAGTTCCTTTTTTTCTCTTGCAGCAATTAGTATTTGTTCTTTCGTTCTGTAATAATGAAATTTTGTGATTATATCACGTGGGGGTCCATCTTTCTTTTTAGCTGTGAGGGCTCTGTGTACTCTGTCCAGTTCTAAACGTTCAATAGGGATATCTGGCTTTAGTTCTTGTAATAGAGCAATAATAGTAGATTGCAGGTCTGTCACAGTTTCAGGTATTCCCCTTATGCGCAAGTTTGAACGTCTGGCTCTATTTTCGTAATTTTCGAGCTTAGTTTGAAGTATTAAATTCTCTTTTTTTAATTGTTCCAATTCTGTTATATTTTCTTGGGTTGTAATTTCAATTTTATCCATTTTTATTTCTAAGGCTGCGGTGCGGTTTCCCAGCTCTCTTATTTCTTTGGTTAGGCTTTTTGTTATTTGGTCTGAGGTTTGTTTTAAAGCCTTATGAAGCATCTTTTCAAATTGTAATAATATTTCTGGGAATGCTGAGGAGTCTTGTGGAGAAGTTTGTGAGAGGATTTGTTCTGTATCTGACTCAAATGGAGAGTCTTGCTGTGACATTTTCTGTCTGTGAGAGCGCCCTGATGCTGTATCTTGTGAGGTGACTGGAGCTGCTTCAGCTGCAGTGAGTGCCTGTGAGCTCTTTGTGAGGTGATTTTTATTTCTGCCACGGTTTCCTCCCAGTACCATATTTCCTGCCCAAACTTTCACAGTTTGTTCCCTGGGGCAAAAAGGTTCAAATGGATACCTTTTGGGCCTGCAGGCTCCGCTTTGTCCTTCTCTTCTCTCCTCAGCGGTGTGGAGCTCTAACAATGCATGTCTGCTCCGCTAGGCTCCGCCTCCTGCCCCCAGTAAAAAGGGGATTTTAATCATGTCTTCAACTTGGATCTCTTCCCAGATAGACAATTGTACACCACTTCAAAGCAATGTTTCATATTCCTATTTCTGGACTCAAATATCTGTGTGCTAAGTATTCCTTTTGTTTCATTATCAGAGGGGAGAAAAGACTCAGACAACAGTCAGAGGATCCCAGGGACCCCCGAACTCGCCAGCCTGATTGGGGAGTTAGCCTGAGCCCCCCCCCCCGAGGATCTGGAGGAAGGAGAGGGAGAGGGTGAGTGTCTGACACGCCAGCTTCAGGTAAACTATGTATGCCTGTATATTTCTAAATACATCTTTTTTCAACAATTTTAGGTGATGTTCTGGTTGAAGAAGAGGAAGCGGCAGAACGTTTCAGTAGGGACAGAGCCCAAACCCTCATTCAACAAATTATGGCGTGAAATGGGGAGATACACGCGATGTGAAATCGCCTTGACATTATGCAGCAGGAAATGAAGAACATGATCAATTTTTTGGGGAGAATATAATCCCTTTTTCTCAAATCTGATTATGTTTTCTTCTTCTTTTTAGATTACCCCAAAAAGTTTTTTGTATTTGTACAAAAGCCTAATTTTGAAGATGCACACGGTGTGTCAACATGTGCTATCTGCCATTAGGCGATCTCAATGTACGCGTTTTGTGAGTGCAACCCCTTCCTCATGACTCTAGTAGATGAGAGGCAGGGGTTGCACCCGCAAAACACGTCCATTGATCCCCCATGATGGGAGATAGCACATGTTGACATTACCCATTTGGACTCCCAATTTGTGTGCATCTACAAAATTTGGCTTTTACAGGGGTGACATCACCCCATCTGATGAAGGCAATATCAAGACATTTTGGACACTATAATGTCTAATATTGCCTTCAGTGTTTCAGTGTTGAACTTTGTAAGTTCCTGAGTTGTGTATGTTATGTTTTGAAACATGCCTGTTTATGTACCCTGAAAATAAATAAATAAATAAACCAATAATTGGTGTTTTTAAGAAAAATATGTTTTACAACGCACATGTGAATGTGCACAGAATAAAAGATTTTATACTCAACAATGTGTGGCTTCTTCTTTCAATGATCAATACCAGTTTTTGTGTTGGTGTTTATACAGTGACAATGGGTGTTATTTAATAATGGAAAAACCACTAGGCACTACAAGTGCACTAGGAGAACCTAGGAGACATCAAAAATAAACCCAAGCAGTAAATGAAAATCAAGATTTTATTTGAGAAAAAAGAAAATTTATTGAAAATTTGGTGGCAAAGCAATGGCCCCCCCCACAGGACGGCCTGCATCCAGGGCTGTCATTGGAACTACTGAAAGTCTGACCTCAGGCCCAACAGAGGGAACATAACTAGAATTATATTTTTTAGAAAATTGTGCAGGATGCAGCAACTCAAAATTATATGGTTCAGTTTATATTCCTCCATATTTATCGCTGTTTGAAATAGGCGGAACCAGCTGGCCAGGTTCCCAACAGCATTCTCCATGACTCTTCTGGCTCTGGCCAGCCGGTAATTAAAAACCCTCTTCTCCAGGGTGAGGGTTGGGGGAATGGCCTCATCACGTGGTCACCCAGACCGAATGCCTCATCTGCGATGAACACAAATGGCAGTCCTTCCACGTTCTCCTCCGGTGGTGGCAATCCCAAGCCACCACTCTCGAGACATCAGTAGAACTCGGTCCAGGCAAATACTCCACCATCCGACATCCGGCCATTCCTCCCCACATCCACATACAGGAAATCATGTGTCGCCGACACCACCGCCATCAACACAATACTATTGAACCCCTTATAATTATAATAGTATGACCCCGAATGGGGTGGTGAGACGATGTGGACATGCTTCCCATCGATTGCCCCTCCACAGTTGGGAAACACCCAACGGGTGGCAAAGTGGGAGGCCACAGTCTGCCATTCCTTTGGCATTGAAGGAAACTGTGGAGTGAAACAAGAAAATTGTCATTTTGCACATAAACATTGCAAGCAGATTAGACACAAACATTCTTGGCCAACATCAGTATAACATTTATTTTAAGGAGTATTTAAATGCAAAAATCTAAGGCCCACTTATCAGATTCCTCCACCCCTCTGATGGCCCATTGTAAAAATTTTAGGGGGAGGGGGGATGTTTTTGACAGGTAACCCTCTCCACTTCATTGAGAGCTGAATGCATAAATAATGTGTGTTACTTTGGCCAGCCCCTCATTACTTACACTATTGGCAGCCCACTGGACAGGTAAGAAGTGTCATAATACAAAAATATAAATACACACTGTACAAATGGAAGCACTTTTTTACATTCTGCAATTACCTATCAAGATAATAATAGGAGAACAAAACTTTAAACAGTACCATTTGAAAGTATTCAGGCAGGCCCTTTCACTACATGCTTTGGGGAATTCATCCATAAATATGACCACAAAAAGAGGTAGGTATAGTGTGCATGGGTTTGGCAAAGTCAGCAGAAAGAGGATTGGTATGCTTGATTTAGCGGTTGGGGGGGTTCCAAATGATTTTGGGACCCCCAAAAAAAGCCTATGGCACTCTTCCTGAATTTTAGGACAGAAATAACATTTGTACACATTTTAGGGGGTGTTTAGGGTAAAGCACTACAATGGAGCTGACAAAATACATTGTTAAGTGACCAGCCTATGGGTGTATATGGGCCCAGGATAGCATGCTGGGCAGGCTAGTGAAGGCAAATATGCATGAAGGACAAAAAAGGAGCATTAAAATATTACAACATGCATGAGGACAAAGGGGACATTCACAGCATATTACAATCATGGTAATTAGGGAATGAGGAAAGAAATACAATATATTAGCAAACATTAAATACATAGAATGTGATGTTAAAGGAGAAAACTTACCTTAATATAGTCCTTCTGCAGGACCTGAATGATAGCAGAACAGGTCTCTGGGATAATGATCCCCAGAGCCTGGGGGGAGATGCCTGTCGAGAACTTGAGGTCCTGCAGACTTCTCCCCGACGTCAAGTACCGCAACGTGGTGATGAGCCTCTACTCCGGAGTGATGGCTTGCCGCATGCAGATGTCCTGCCTGCTGATATAAGGGGACATCAAAGCCAACAAACGAAAATTCCTGAAATCATGAGGATTATTCCCACGGATCTCAAGGAGCAAAGGCATATGAGAGAATTGGTAATGCTGGAGCAACCAATTCTTCGTCCATGAACTCCACCCCACCCTGTTCATGGACTGGGCTTGTGTCAAAGCTAAAACCCAAACACCAAGCCCCCGCACAGCACAAACTCTACGACGAGCACGTACCCGCAACATGGCTTCAAAACGGTCGGCTGGTCAGAGCGAACTAACAGAATGCACTGAAAAACAGCAAGCCCTGTGAAGAGCGAGCTGAAAAACAGTAACGAGCAGACAAGGACTCACTGAAAAAACAGATACGAACTGTCTACATGCACTGAAAAGCAGATACAAACCCACAAGCACAAACTGAACAGCATTAAAATGACCTGAAAAGCTTGAGTCTGAAAAGCGCGAATCGTCTCTCACCAAACTTCCACTAACACGAGATAAACATGAGATTAGCAGAAGGAGCCCAAAGAGTGGCGCACTTCGTTTTGAACCTCCCTTTTGTAGTCCCGTCGTACGTGTTGTACGTCACTGCCTTTTTGGCGGTCAGAATATGGTATGACCGTGTGTATGCAAGACAAGCTTGAGCGGAATTCCATCAGAAAAGCCGTCATATGCTTTTCCGACGAGAAATCCGATCGTGTGTATGCAGCATTACTCACAAAAGTGAGTACACCCCTCACATTTTTGTACATATTTTATTATATCTTTTCATGTGACAACACTGAAGAAATTACACTTTGCTACAATGTAAAGTAGTGAGTGTACAGCTTGTATAACAGTGTAAATTTGCTGTCCCCTCAAAATAACTCAATACACAGCTATGTCTAAACCGCTAGCAACAAAAGTGAGTACACCCCTAAGTGAAAATGTCCAAATTGGACCCAATTTACCAATTTTCCCTCGGTATCATGTGACTCATTAGTGTTACAAGGTCTCAGGTGTGAATGGGGAGCAGGTGTGTTAAATTTGGTGTTATTGCTCTCACTCTCTAATACTGGTCACTGGAAGTTCAACATGGCACCTCATGGCAAAGAACTCTCTGAGGATCTGAAAAAAGAATTGTTGCTTTACATAGAGATGGCTTAGGCTATAAGAAGATTGCCAAGACCCTGAAACTCAGCTGAAGCACGGTGGCCAAGACCATACAGCGGTTTGACAGGGCAGGTTCCACTCAAAACTAGCCTCGCCATGGTCGACCAAAGAAGTTGAGTGCACATGCTCAGCGTCATATTCAGAGGTTGTCTTTGGGAAATAGACATATGAGTGCTGCCAGCATTACTGCAAAGTTTGTAGGGGTGGGGGGTCAGTCTGTCAGCGCTCAGACTAAACGCTGCACACTGCATCAAATTGGTTTGCATGGCTGTCATCCCAGAAGGAAGCCTCTTCTAAAGATGATGCATAAGAAAGCCTGCAAACAGTTTGCTGAAGACAAGCAGACTAAGGACATGGATTACTGGAACCATGTTCTGTGGTCTGATGAGACCAAGATAAAC
Source organism: Lithobates clamitans (assembly GCA_037952925.1). Classification (NCBI taxonomy): domain Eukaryota; kingdom Metazoa; phylum Chordata; class Amphibia; order Anura; family Ranidae; genus Lithobates; species Lithobates clamitans. The sequence continues at coordinate 48,266 of JBBGZY010001496.1, forward strand.
TTATTTGGTTCAGATGGTGTCAAGCGTGTGTGGCGGCAACCAGGTGAGGAGCACAAAGACAACTGTGTCTTGCCTACAGTCAAGCATGGTAGTGGGAGTGTCATGGTCTGGGGCTGCATGAGTGCTGCCGCCACTGGGGAACTACAGTTCATTGAGGGAACCATGAATACCACAGTACTAGGGATGAGCTTCGAGTTCGAGTCGAACTCATGTTCTACTCGAACATTGGCTGTTCGCAAGTTCGCCGAACAGCGAACAATTTGGGGTGTTCGCGGCAAATTCGAATGCCGCGGAACACCCTTTAAAAGTCTATGGGAGAAATCAAAAGTGCTAATTTTAAAGGCTTATATGCAAGTTATTGTCATAAAAAGTGTTTGGGGACCCGGGTCCTGCCCCAGGGGACATGGATCAATGCAAAAAAAAGTTTTAAAAACGGACGTTTTTTCAGGAGCAGTGATTTTATTAATGCTTAAAGTCAAACAATAAAAGTGTAATATCCCTTTAAATTTCGTACCTGGGGGGTGTCTATAGTATGCCTGTAAAGGGGCGCATGTTTCCTGTGTTTAGAACAGTCTGACAGCAAAATGACATTTGGAAGGAAAAAACTCATTTAAAACTAGCCGCGGCTATTGCATTGCCGACAATACACATAGAAGTTCATTGATAAAAACGGCATGGGAATTCCCCACAGGGGAACCCCGAACCAAAAAAAAAAAAAAAAAAATGATGTGGGGGTCCCCCTAAATTCCATACAAGGCCCTTCAGGTCTGGTATGGATATTAAGGGGAACCCCAGCCAAAATTGAAAAAAAAAATTGACGTGGGGTTCCCCCTAAATTCCATACCAGACCCTTCAGGTCTGGTATGGATTTTAAGGGGAACCCCGCGCCAAAAAAAAAAAAAAAAAAACGGCGTGGGGTCCCCCTAAAAATCCATACCAGACCCTTATCCGAGCACGCAACCTGGCAGGCCGCAGGAAAAGAGGGGGGGACGAGAGTGCGCCCCCCCCCCCCTCCTGAACCGTACCAGGCCACATGCCCTCAACATTGGGAGGGTGCTTTGGGGTAGCCCCCCAAAACACCTTGTCCCCATGTTGATGAGGACAAGGGCCTCATCCTCACAACCCTGGCCGGTGGTTGTGAGGGTCTGCGGGCGGGGGGCTTATCGGAATCTGGAAGCCCCCTTTAACAAGGGGACCCCCAGATCCCGGCCCCCCCCCTGTGTGAAATGGTAAGGGGGTACTTACCCCTACCATTTCACTAAAAAACTGTCAAAAATGTTAAAAATGACAAGAGACAGTTTTTGACAATTCCTTTATTTAAATGCTTCTTCTTTCTTCTTTCTTCCTTCATCTTCTTCTGGTTCTTCTGGCTCTTCTGGTTCTTCCTCCGGCGTTCTCGTCCAGCATCTTCTCCGCGGCGTCTTCTATCTTCTTCTCCTCGGGCCGCTCCGCACCCATGGCATGAGGGGGGAGGCTCCCGCTCTTCTCTTCATCTTCTTCTCTTCTTCATCTTCTTCTTCATCTTCTTCTTCTTCTTCTTCTTCCTTCTTCTCTTCTTCCTGTCTTCTCCGGGCCGCTCCGCAGCCATGCTGGCATGGTGGGAGGCTCCCGCTGTGTGACGGCGTCTCTTCGTCTGACGGTTCTTAAATAACGGGGGGCGGGGCCATCCGGTGACCCCGCCCCCCTCTGACGCACAGTGACTTGAGGGACTTCCCTGTGACGTCACGGGGAATGCCACAGGGAAGTCCCGTCATGTCACCGTGCGTCAGAGGGGGGCGGGGCCACCGGGTGGCCCCGCCCCCTGTTATTTAAGAACCGTCAGACGAAGAGACGCCGTCACACAGCGGGAGCCTCCCTCCATGCCACAGCATGGCTGCGGAGCGGCCCGCAGAAGACAGGAAGAAGAGAAGAAGAGAAGAAGAGAAGAAGGAAGAAGAAGAAGAAGATGAAGAAGAAGATGAAGAAGAGAAGAAGATGAAGAGAAGAGCGGGAGCCTCCCCTCATGCCATGGGTGCGGAGCGGCCCGAGGAGAAGAAGATAGAAGACGCCGCGGAGAAGATGCTGGACGAGAACGCCGGAGGAAGAACCAGAAGAGCCAGAAGAACCAGAAGAAGATGATGGAAGAAAGAAGAAAGAAGAAGCATTTAAATAAAGGAATTGTCAAAAACTGTCTCTTGTCATTTTTAACATTTTTGACAGTTTTTTAGTGAAATGGTAGGGGTAAGTACCCCCTTACCATTTCACACAGGGGGGGGGCCGGGATCTGGGGGTCCCCTTGTTAAAGGGGGCTTCCAGATTCCGATAAGCCCCCCGCCCGCAGACCCTCACAACCACCGGCCAGGGTTGTGAGGATGAGGCCCTTGTCCTCATCAACATGGGGACAAGGTGTTTTGGGGGGCTACCCCAAAGCACCCTCCCAATGTTGAGGGCATGTGGCCTGGTACGGTTCAGGAGGGGGGGGGGCCGCACTCTCGTCCCCCCCTCTTTTCCTGCGGCCTGCCAGGTTGCGTGCTCGGATAAGGGTCTGGTATGGATTTTTAGGGGGACCCCACGCCGTTTTTTTTTTTTTTTTTTGGCGCGGGGTTCCCCTTAAAATCCATACCAGACCTGAAGGGTCTGGTATGGAATTTAGGGGGAACCCCACGTCAATTTTTTTTTTCAATTTTGGCTGGGGTTCCCCTTAATATCCATACCAGACCTGAAGGGCCTTGTATGGAATTTAGGGGGACCCCCACATCATTTTTTTTTTTTTATTTTGGTTCGGGGTTCCCCTGTGGGGAATTCCCATGCCGTTTTTATCAATGAACTTCTATGTGTATTGTCGGCAATGCAATAGCCGCGGCTAGTTTTAAATGAGTTTTTTCCTTCCAAATGTCATTTTGCTGTCAGACTGTTCTAAACACAGGAAACATGCGCCCCTTTACAGGCATACTATAGACACCCCCCAGGTACGAAATTTAAAGGGATATTACACTTTTATTGTTTGACTTTAAGCATTAATAAAATCACTGCTCCTGAAAAAACGTCCGTTTTTAAAACTTTTTTTTGCATTGATCCATGTCCCCTGGGGCAGGACCCGGGTCCCCAAACACTTTTTATGACAATAACTTGCATATTAGCCTTTAAAATTAGCACTTTTGATTATTCATGTTCGTGTCCCATAGACTTTAACGGCGTTCGCGTGTTCGAACGAATTTTTTTCCTGTTCGCATGTTCTGGTGCGAACCGAACAGGGGGGTGTTCGGCTCATCCCTACACAGTACCAATGTACTGTGACATACCGAAGCAGAGCATGATTCTCCTCCCTTCGGAGACTGGGCCGCAGGGCAGTATTCCAACATGATAACGACCCCAAACACACCTCCAAGACGACCACTGCCTTGCTAAAGAAGCTCAGGATAAAGGTGATGAACTGGCCAGGCATGTCTCCAGACTTAAACCCTACTGAGCATCTGTGGGGCATCCTCAAACTGAAGGTGAAGGAGCGCAAGGTCTCTAATATCCACCTACTCTGTGATGTCGTCATGGAGGAGTGGAAGAGGACTCCAGTGGCAACCTGGGAAGCTCTGGGGAACTCCATGCCCAAGAAGGTTAAGTCAGTGCTGGAAAATAATGATGGCCAAACAAAATATTGACACTTTGGGCCCAATTTGGACATTTTCACTTAGGGGTGCACTCACTTTTGTTGCCAGCGGTTTAGACATTAATGGCCGTGTGTTGAGTGGTTTTGAGGGGACAGCAAATTGACACTGTTATACAAGCTGTACACTCACTACTTTACATTGTAGCAAAGTGTAATTTCTTCAGTGTTGTCACATGAAAAGATAAAATAAAATATTTACAAAATGTGAGGGGTGTACTTACTTCTGTGAGATACTGTATAATCAATCTATTAAATACAAAGACCAACCAAAATAAAAAAACAGAAAAAGCAACACACTCTTCATAACTTACAGTCAGTAGGCTGTGTCCCTTGTGTTAATGCCTCTTCTTTTAAATGAAACTCTCCTCCATCCATTGATGGCAGTAAATAGAACTAAAAGGCTGTCATAAGTTCTCATCAAGAAAGCCAGACTATGCACACCCTTACCACACAGCTCCAGCATTTATAGAAGCCATACTATAGCTACTATATCCTTGGAGGAGGATTTAATTGAAAAGAAGAGGAATCAGCACAAGAGACACATCCAAATGACTGCAAGTTAAGTCTCTTGTGCTGATGTTTTTGTTTTGGCTTCACCTTTAAATTTTTGTTTTTGAGTTTGGATACAAAAATGACTTCCAATTTCGACTGAGATTTTTTACCGGTATACGAACTTTGCATCTATATTTTGATTAAATGTTTTTATACACTGTTTTTCATAAGAATAATGCCCTGTACACACGGTCAGACATTGATCGGACATTCCGACAACAAAATCCATCGTTTTTTTCCGACGGATGTTGGCTCAAACTTGTCTTGCATACACACGGTCGCACAAAGTTGTCGGAAAATTCGATCGTTCTGAACGCGGTGGCGTAAAACACGTATGTCTGGATTATAAACAGGGCAGTAGCCAATAGCTTTTGTCTCTTAATTTATTCTGAGCATGCGTGGTACTTTGTCCGTCGGATTTGTCTACACACGATCGGAATTTAAAGGATCGGATTTTGTTGTCAGAAAATTTTATAGCATGCTCTCAAACTTTGTGTGTCGGAAATTCCTATGGAAAAAGTCCGATGGAGCCCACACACGGTCGAAATTTCTGACAACAAGCTCCGATTGCACATATTCCGTCGGAAAGTCCGACCGTGTATACAGGGCATAACATTTTCTTTTTTTCACTTGTGAAGGCTTTTTGACTATTCCTACTCTTCAGCTTATGATTCTGCCTTTTATCTCCAGGTGTTGTCACAGACATGTATCTAATGGATCCAATAACAATTATCCACTGCATTGTTACCTGTGTTTTTCTGGCAATTGTTCTATATGGACAGAAGCAAAATTTATATAAAAACTATCCCCCGGGACCTCCTACTTTTCCAATCATTGGAAATATACACATTATAAGCATGGAAAAACCTTATGTGACATTTCACGAGGTAAGATCCTGTGTATACAAATGTACAGTTAAAAGAGGTCCTTCACCTGTAGCAAAGGGTCATTTCTTCAGTGTTGTCACATGAAAAGATAATAAAGATAATAAATAATAAAATAGATAATAACGATAGATAATAACATTTTTACAAATTTTTATAATTTTTTTCTCACAAATAGAGATTTCTTTTGGTGGTATTTCATCACCTCTGCGGTTTTAATTTTTTTTAAAAAAAATTTAAAAAGACCGATTTAAAAAAAAATATATATATATATATATTTTTTTTATATTTTGTTATAAAATTTTGAAAACCAGTAATTTTTCTCCTTCATTGATGTACGCTGATGAGGCTGCACTGATGGGCACCGATAGGCTGCACTGATGGGCACTGATGGGCTGCATTGATGGTCACCGATAGGCTGCACTGATGGGCACAGATGGGCTGCATTAATGGGCACCGATAAGGTGGAACTGGTGGCACTGAAAGGCGGAACTGATGGGCACTGATAGGTGGCACTGGTGTGCACTGAGAGGTGACACTGAGAGGTGGCACTGATGGGTGGCACTGAAGGGCATTGATAGGTGGCACTGGTGGGTACTGAGAAGTGGCACTAATAGGTGGCACTGATAGCTGGTAGTGATGGGCACTGATAGGTGGCAATGATGGGCACTGATGGGTGGCAGTGATGGGCACTGATGGGTGGCAATAATGGGCACTGATCGGCACTGGTAGGTTACACTGATAGGCAGCACTGCTAGGTGGTACTGATGAGGCACTGATTGGCATCACTGGTGGGCATTGATAGGTGGCACTGGTGGGCACTGTGGGCACAGGCAGGTGGCACTGGCAGGTGGTAATTGTGGGCACAGATTAGGCAGATGTGTCGCCTTCCTCTTCGGGACCGATGTCTCATGCACATAAGCAGATGATCTGCTTTTTTTTCTCCTCACGCTGTCAGAGCTATGGCCGTCATTTGGCTATAGCACGGACGCCAAGTGGTTAATCTGGTTAGTTCTTTCACCATCCATCACAGTAAATGTATCTGTGCGCTCAACATGGAGGCAAATGTGGCAATGACCACATGGAAACATACCCTTAGGCCGAGGTATTTCCACCAGCCAAGTCTTGGATGGAGTGCGTGTAAACTCAGAATGTACCAGATTATCTTTGAGGTTCCTGGCTCTCCTGGATATTAGTAGGGATATTAGTAGGGGTTTTGGGCCCACGATATTAGAGAGGCCAGGAGACCTTGTCAGAATGGACCAATGTTTGGTCAAAATTGACCGAACTTCCTCCCATTGGACCCCATAGCGAGTGATTATACGTACAGAAGAAGGTTGGGATATTGTGATTTGGGAATGAGAGTCTTTTATCTGTTTAGGGACAAGGAGGTCTCTACGTTCAGTTGAAGAGGCTTGTCTGCATGCTTATTTAATGTTTTAGTGGGAGTAGCCTCATTGCCTAAATCTGTTATATAATTCATTTGACTCAGATTGATATGTAGTTTTGCTTGAACAGTTCCTTCGAATTCGAAGGAACTGCCCTATTAGGATCCTTTTAATGAGCGATGGTGGATGGTGACTGTAGGCTTGAAGAAGGGTATTGGCTGCATATGCGTGCCTCAATCTTAGATGGTGGGAACAGTCCGTTGTCTATCATTCGTAGTATCCAGGAGAGCCAGGAGCCTCATAGATAATCTGGTACATTCTGTGTTTACACGCACTCCATCCAAGAATTGGCTGACGGAAATATCTCGGCCTAAGGGTATGTTTCCATGTCGTCATTGCCACATGTTGAGCATACAGATAAATTTACTGACATGGACGGTGAAAGAACTTACTAGATTAAAAGGTTTATTAACTGTGGCACAGAAAAAGTTTTATACATCCTGGAATGCCCCTGTCAAAAGCTCTATGTGGGAAAAATGAAGCGACAGCTACGTACACATATAGGGGAACACCTTTGTAGCATTAGAAACATTCAAAAAAGTAAGGATAAAGATAATCCAAACTTTGAGAGGTTTCATAAATTCTCTATCAAGGGATTAAAAGTAAAAGGCTTTTTTGCCCTATCTTTACCTAAACGCAGAGATGATTACGACACTATCCTTCTGCGAAAAGAAAAGGAATGGATATTTAATTTACAAACTATGATCCCGAAGGGGTTAAACATTGAATTTAGCTTAGAACCTTTCCTTGAACCATAACTATGATCTTCTCTTCTTGCTTAGGAGAAGTATATTATCTTAATTTCTCCCATATTATCATAGCCGTGCTGGTACTTGATCAATCTGCATTTTAATACCCACTATGAGATATATACTTTATCCTAACCCATTAAAAATAATGTTTATGATCTATTATCTCGCTCCGCTTCTAAAAATTTCCATCTATTTTCAAACCCCTATTACATTTTACTTAATTATAGGTGTGTTTGGAATGAATGTTTTTTACTACCCAGCCAAAAAAATGTATATTATTATTATTATTCTTAGCCCCTTGAAATGTAACCACACTGTTTTGATACTTTTATTTTTGTAAGATTGAAACAACTAAACAGAAAGGCAGTGGCCCTTTAAGGGCGTCATTTTGAAATGGCAGGAGCATCCTTATTATAAGCCCACTGACCAGTCCATTGCATCGTTCTGAGGAGGTTCACACAACTGAGCGAAATGCATAAACACCACAGTGTTTAGCAGCCCAGTCTTGGAGCCACACACATGTAGCATATATTCTCTCCACTCATCAACACACAAAGTGGGGCCACTACTGACAATCAGTGTACATGTACATCTACTGCCAGGCAAAGGATGACTGCTTCCACTACCTGAACCGTCACAGGGACTGGCTTTTTTGGACATCTGAGGAGTCAATCGATACCGGACTAAGGAAACAAGCAGCACGGCTGGTAAGATTGTGTCAGGGATGCTGCAGTACCGTCATTTAGACTTTTCTCCATGCATTGTATATGCTAAATCCCATGCCATCTGGCTGTGGCGGCTATCTGCACCAGGGACCAAAGATCTATATTATATGCTCCCTTATAGCCAAGTCTAGATACCTATCATATTTTGAAGCTCATCCATACATTTCATGTCAGTAATTTTATACTATATGCTGGATTATCCTCTTCACAGCTGACTGTATTATCTCACTGATTTTCAGGGTTGATATGTCCGTTTTTCCTACTGAGACACCACTACTTCCTCTCTACTCAGGAGATTCCTGCTTTTGTGGTATATCCATACCTGTTGTCAATGGAGGCTGATTTTAGACTTTCAACACTGAGTCTAATACCCACCCCTCCCTCGCTAGTGTGCTGAGTGTCTGTGTGGGTGCAAATGAGCCCGGGCTGCTATGTTTTTCACTTTTATTGTGACAATGTTGTCATGATTTTTTAATATTGGTGAAGGTTTTACTGTTATTGTGGCTAATAGCCATACATTATTGGAATTGTGTCTCTTTTTTATTATTAACTTTGTATCTATGCCGCTATGAGTTCCATATTGAATCCCCTTTACAAACCTGCTTGGCTTGTTTTCTTTTCTTTGCACATTTGCTAGTATACCCATATATCATTTAAAAAAGCCCAATTGACTGGTATTCGGTCATATAAGATATGAACGAGTTGCAGTAAAGATGAACTTACTAAAACCATTGGGGTTCCGAGGATTCTGATGTTATCGTTGATGATTGTCAAAAGCCTCTGAAGTTTTGGATCATCATACTCAAAGCGATGGCCCATTAACATAGAAACAATGATATTGGCTACAGCAGCATTCACAATCGCAGTATTATCGAATGGTGCTCCTGCAAGAAAAACCTGCTTAAAACCAATATGATTCACTAAAGCGGTAAGTAGGATAGTAAAGGGAAAAAAAGCAGCATATAGAAGATTCAAGGAAACAGGAGTTGTAGCTGACCGAGAAGAGTATAAGAACAGACAAAAGGAGGCCAAACACATTATCAGTGCTGCCAAAGTACAGAAAGGGGAGGAAATTGCTAAATGTATTAAGAAAGGGGAGAAAACCTTTTTTAGATACATTAGTGATAGAAGGAAAAATACGATGGAATCATTAAAATGAAAACTGGGCACAACACACATGTTGAGGGAGACCTGTATGTAGCAAACCATTTAAACAATTACTTCTGTTCAGTCTTCTCAGAAATAAATTGCACTAACAATAACAAGTTGGGAAATCATATTAGTTCTAGTATTGATGGTTCATTTTTGGGATTTCTGGAGACAGAGGTAGCAGAGGAATTGGCTCAGTTAAAGCTTAATAAAGCAATGGGCCCTGATAGTATTCATCCCAGAGTTCTAAAAGAACTTTGAGATATGGTGGTGAGACCATTAATTGATCTTTTTAATCAATCTCTTCGGACAGGTGAAGTTCCCCATTACTAATATTGTACCTATCCACAAAAAGGGCAGCAAGGTAGAAGCTGGCAATTACAGGCTGGTGAGTTTAACATCAGTTGTAGTTAAGTTATTGGAATCACTCCTGAAAAGAAGGATCATTGATCACCTAAAAATACACAACTTTCTGGACCTCGCACTATTTATTAAAATGATAAAAATGGTATAAACAGAGCAAACATAGTCAAAACATAGCCAGAGTGTGGTAACCAGGAGGGGAAGTCAGAACAAGCCAGAAAAACAAGAGTCCAGAGATCAGCAAAGTCGGGTGCAGCAAACAGGATCAGGAACCAGAGGTCAGCCAAGCAAAAGTCTTTCACAGGAAAACACAGCAGAGTTTGGATATGTTGACCAAGGCAAAGGCACTGATGATCTGATCCAAGGAGTTTATATAACCAGCAGCTCCAGTGACCAGGTGCGTCACTGTGGAAGGAAGAGTCTTTGGCAATTAGCCGACAGCTGAGCACAGAGCTCTGAGAAGGAAGAGCTGAGGCCAGGCCTGACAGTACCCCCTCCTTAAGGACCTCTTCCCCTTGGAGGACCACCAGGTTTGAAGGGAAAACATCTATAAAAGGCACGGAATAGGACAGGAGCATGTACGTCTGAAGATGAGACCCAAGAGCGTTCCTCCAGACCCCTTGCAATGAACCAGGTACCTATGCACCCACAGAATCTACAGAAATCAATGATAGATTGTATCTCATATTCCTCATGGCTCCCAACCTAAACTGAGTGAGGACATGGTACTGAAGTGGTGAAACGGTTGCATACCAAGGGTTTTAATAAGGAGACATGAAATACAATTGAAATATTTCTATTAGAAGGAAGGTCTAAAGCATAAGCCACTGGGTTGATCCTACAGAGAATAAGAAAAGGCCCAATAAACAATGGTGCCAGTTTTAATGAAAGAACACGAAGTTGGAGGTTGCGAGATGACAGTCAGACCCCTGTCCCCAACTTGGTAGGAAGGCACAGGTAAGCGTCTGTGGTCAGAACGGAGTCTTTACCTATAGTTGGCATGTTGCAAGGACTCTTGGACCTGTACTCAAGTGGAACAAAGACCACGGAGATGTTCCTTCAATGCAGAAATGTGCTGAGGAACAAATGAGTCAGGCTACAAGGGTGGTTGGAAACCATAATTCGAGAGTTGGGTAACTCCACAATGAAATCCATTGTTAGGTGGGTCCAAGGCTTCTTTCCATTGGATATGGGTTGTAAGAGGCCCACTGGAAGGTGTCGTGGTGTCTTACTCTGAGCAGACACGGAACAAGCACCTACGAAGGCGGCTACATCAGCACATAGACTAGGCCAGCAGAATTGTTGGGAAATGGCCCAAAAGAGTTTATTCTTCCCTTGGTGGCCAGCAACCTTGGGAGAATGGTTAGTCTGGAGCACGGCAGTACGGAGACTCTCAGGGACAAAGCAGCTGTCACAAAGTTTCTCGGGAGGAGAATGGATGTGAGCGGCAAGAATTTTGTCACCCAAAGGAGAAGTGGGACTGGTGCAAACTGTAGCAAGAATACGATCGGGAGGAATCACAGGAACAGGAACCGACTCCATCTTGGAAATGAAGGAAAACTGTGTGACAAAGCATCAGACCTTACATTCTTAGTGCCGGGTAAGAATGAGACTATGTCATTGAAACGTGACAAGAAAAGAGCCCATTTCTTCTGGGAGAGAGGCATTTAGCCTCAAACAAGAATGTGAGGTTCTTATGGTCAGTCAGAATAAGAACCGGAACAGTAGTAGCTTCAAGGAGATGCCTCCCCTTCTTTAAGGCCTAAAATGATTACTAACAACTCTCTGTCCCCAATCTCATAATTGCATTACGCAGGAGATAATTTCTTGGACAAGTAGCCACAAGGATGCATAGCGCTCTCAGAGGTAGGACGTTGAGACAACAGGGAACCAACTCCAGTCTCAGATGCATCAACCTCAAGGATGAAAGGTACCATAGGATCAGGATGTACCAACTGTTGTGAGTGTGGTATAGAATCTTAATAATACATATGGGGAATTTGAATTATTAGAATCTCAGTGTTTTGCTCAGTGCCTCCAACCTTACGGTAAAATTGTGAACTTTGTTCAGACAATCAGTAACATATCACAATAATTTCCTTAATCTATGGGGAATTCTTACCAATGTATAAATATCTCTCAATAAACTTAATAAGTAAATAACTTTCATTAATTTACAAGTATAGTTATACAATTTCATGCAGAACCTGGATTTCTGGTGATTAATATTTCAAATACCCTACCAAAGACATAAATGCGGCAATAAAACTATTTTCCTTAATATTTGGCAAATAACCCCAGGGTAGCCCAAATGACTATGTTAGATAAAAATTGCGGTAATTGCGCCTTAAGTTCAAAAACATAATATCTCTTGTCACCCGGGAAGACAATCCTCTAAATTTCTCTGGTTTTAAGAAATACAAAGTATGTCTAGCGGAGTCAACAGATAGATATTATCAATTTGAAGGAAAGATTCATTTAACAGAGCTATCAGATTGAATAGGGTGATAAATGATTTCCCTGGGACCACAGTAGCCAAATTTGTATCACCTTTGACCACTTTGAATACCATCTATACTCATTAATCATTGCTTTAAATCAAATATACATGGGGCTTTTGATTTCTATGCCAAAATATCCAGCGCCAAACATTTTTTGTTTTTTTTTCATGTCAATACTGCTTTTGTGTTTTTTATAGGGCTATATATATACAATTAATGCATTTATGAAATATATTTGCTCTTTCTTAGGGTTTCTGTTCTCCCTCTGGGCACTGGTCGACACCATCATCTTACAGTAGTACTGTTTGGGTCTTTGCTGTGGGGGCAATAGCAGTTTATCCACCCATTGATTCATCATATGTTTCCTAATTTTTCTTTTGAGTACCAACATGGCCCTATACCCACACAATTCTCTCTGCAGCAGCCGAGCTTGCTTCCATCCTCGGCTACATTCTGAGTGGCAGTTTGTGTTATCTTGTCTTCAAATTTTGATTTAAAATTCAACTTCATATCCCAGGTGTCTCCTATCTCTTGGGTGTCGGTCTAGAGTTTGATTATGTGGGCAGGTCTCTATTTGAGACCATCTCTGGATTGGCTATCAAAACCTGAAGTCCCTATATATACCCATGATCAAACTTTAATCATTCAGCTATGAATAAGCGCCATGATGGGGCGTGAAACATGTTAGCTATCTTTCCTGTTCCTCCCTGTACATGAGGTGACTGCATTTGGATTTTATTTCTTCATATCAATAAAGATGTCTTCTATGGTGTGCGGCCGTCCAGGATATTTTTCTCTTTCCACAAGCTTGTGCAGAGCCAGCACCTGTGAGTTCCATTAGGGCGGGTGTCTTGATACGGATTTGAGAGATTGGAGCGGCAATCTTTTGCTTATGATTTTCACCTGGACTTTGCCTTTTCTCTACTTGCCTGCTCAGCTCTCCATTCTTTCACACCCAGTCTTTGAAGCAAGAGTGCCTCGGCACCATCAACTACCCTATGGATATGGCATCTGTTTTATCTGAATCTGAATCTACAGCAGTCCCTTCTGATATGGATGCAGGTTTTAGTCGGACCCTGACGGCTCCATCTGACAACCCACTCCGATCTAGTCAGCGAATCAGTCTATCGCAAAATACAGACACTAGCGACCTGACTTTAAAAAGGACTTTTAGAAGATTGGAAGGGTTAATGGCCAAAGAAATCAAAGCCTTTTGGGATGTTAACTCTCTTACTGAATATCTAACGTTGGAGCAAATTCCTCGAGGACTTCGTATTAAGAAATTCCCTACATTTGAATTTTCCGATGAGGAATCCAAACTAGAATGGACCAACACCCTTTCCACATGCTCTTTTAAATTAATGAAAATTATTATCGACTCCAAGAAAAAAGAGCTGGATCGCATACAAGGTGAAATGGTCCTAATTCAAAAAGAGCTTGCAGAACAACAAAACAGACCCGGCTTTTCAGATCTCGATGGCCAGCTTAATAAAAGATTGGACAAATTGGAAAGGAGTGTCATTGCTACCAAAAAAGAAAAACGCATCAGAGACCAAATCGATTACGACACGGACAAAGTTTATATATGGAAGAAACCAATATTCCATCCAGGTCGTCGGCGGAGATCCTCGTCTAAAAAACGGGTGAGCTTTTCAGACACCGAGGAAGAACCAGCCTATGATACTATGGCACTGACAGGATCGGATTCATCCCCAGATACCAATTCAGCTACTGGTTATACACACACAGATAAAACATCGTCTTTAAACTCGGGCGGAACGGGACAAAACAAGAGATCCAGAAGAAAAAAAGGAAAACGAGGAGGGGAGGTCAAAGACACCGAAAAAATAAGCGAGAGTCGCTATCAGCTGCGAGGACGGAAATAACCCAGAGTTTCAATGTGGTAAATTTATCTGATAGACCGCTATCGGCCACAGACATTACATTGCTTTCAAGGGGTTTAAACTTCTGCCCCTCTAACCATTTCAATTTATTTGGAACAATTCTGGATGTGAATAAACTGGCTCGGACATTAACACTACAGAAACACTATTTTTCTGAAACAGAAGATTCAGATATTCTCCTGCCAACAGACCAGTCATCAATCGGTGAGTCTACCTCTTCTTCTCCTCAGTCTTTCAAAGATGTGTGCGCCTTAATGGACCTCACTGACTTGGTTATTGAATCAGATATTAATATGGATGACATTGATGTTTGTTGCAGTTCAGTATCATTTAAGATGAAATCTGATTTTTATCCTGTGAGTTCTAGAGGCAAAGACATGGACACATATCAGACTCTGGTTGAAAGGGATTTGACCTTGTTGGCACGGAATATCTCAAAAAAATCAGTTGATAACTTATCTGTTGATGAGAAAATGTCTATTGAAAATTTACACAAAGATGACAGTATAGTTATCAAAAGTGCAGACAAGGGGGGTTCGGTGGTTGTCATGAATGCGGCCACATACAGAGATGAGGCCATGCGACAACTATCGGACACCACTACCTATTGCAAATTAAGGGGTGACCCTACTGAGTCATTTAGGGCAGAGCTCTCCTCATTGTTGGATCGAGCTGTCCGAATGGGTCTATTCACACAAAAAGAGAAGGAGATGTTTATACCTATGTTTCCTGTTATGCCAATTTTCCACCATCTCCCTAAACTACACAAAGGGTTAACTCCCCTCACAGGGAGACCGATCGTGGCAGGCATAGACTCACTAAATGAGAGATTGGGTCATTGGGTGGACCAGCAACTGCAACCATTGGTAGTGGAGCTGCCAGGTCACCTCCGTGACACCAAACAACTTTTATCTAAACTTAATGGTTTAACATGGAATGAAAATTACAGTTGGATAACATGTGATGTTTCCAACTTGTACTCTTCAATTCCACATGCCCTGGGTCTACAGGCGGTATCCTTCTTCTTAAAGAGATCAGGAAACTTCTCTCTGGCTTCACAGGAGTTCATTATCATGTGCCTGGAATATCTCCTTACACATAACTTTTTTATGTTCGACGGGGACTTTTACCTCCAAAAGTGCGGGGCCTCTATGGGAGCTAAGTTCTCACCATCCCTGGCCAATTTGTATATGGGATGGTGGGAGAGGTCCCGCATTTTTGGACCTGAAAGTCCCCGTCGAAAAGACACTGCATTCTATTGTCGATATATAGACGATCTCCTGTTCATTGTCTCTGAGCCACACATCTGTTTAGATCAATGGTTGGAGTATATGAATGATAATGCTTTAAATTTAAAATTTACAGGACAACATGAACCAAAGTCTATAGAGTTTCTAGATGTTAAGCTCACAGGAGACAACAATGAAATCATTTCAAATCTCTATAGAAAGCCTACTGCGGGTAATACTCTTCTACGTGCAGACTCTAGCCATCCGACCCATACCATCAAAAGTATTCCAGTGGGCCAATTTCTAAGGCTGAAAAGACTATGCACTAGACAAATAGATTTTGAACAGGAGGCCATACATATGTCAGCTAGATTTGAAGCTAGGGGTTACCCCAGGTCAGCTATCAATAGGGCTTTGTCCATTGCAAATAAAACACCTCGGGCCAATTTGCTAATGGACAAACCCAGTAACCACAGTAGACGGAATAGATCAGAAAAATCCCATTTTGTTCCAACATTTTCCACTCCGTACAGTGCTGAATTTCATAAAATAAAGAAAATAGTTACCAAATATCTGCCGGTGTTGTCTAACGATCATATCTATTCTCAAATCTTAAATAAAGGCATACGTACGGTATCAAGGAAAGCACCTTCTTTAGGTGGACTTTTGTCCCCTAGCCTTTACATTAGCAAAAAACAAACTGCTCATTGGCTGCAGTTTAAGGGAACATACAGATGCGGTGGTCGGTCTTGCACATATTGTCCCTTCATAAAAGGGGGTGACACTGTCACATCTACTTCAACAGGCAAATCATATAAAATACAGTCCTTCATCAATTGTAACACGCGTTACATAGTTTATGTCATCACATGTACCATTTGCTCTATTCAATATGTTGGCAGGACCACTCGCAGACTGAGGGATCGTCTTTACGATCACCTCTATGATATAGAGAAGGAACATGCCACTAACATTGCTCGCCATTGGGTTGATATTCATTTCAAGGATACTTCCAGCCTGACCATTCAAGGCATTGAAAAAATTGTTAAACCTCCTAGAGGTGGGGACAAATTTGGCATATTGTGCAAACAAGAGGTTCGGTGGATTTTTAATTTAAATACTAGACGTCCCACCGGCCTCAATTTTGAATGGGACGTGTCCCATTTTTATCAATAGATATGCACCGTGTTATGCCCATGTGTATACCCAATTGAATCCAAATAACATATTGATTGATTTAGGTCACATTGACTCCCACAATATCTCACATACATGTGTGTCTATCGTGATACCTTAGCCTAAATTTATTTAGTATATGACGTAATGCTCCCTGGTTTATATTTGTCAGTGGCCATCTTTCACTTCGATTTTTTGTTTTTTGTTCTTCTGATTTGCTATCAATTTTTTGTATTTTTCCATGTTTTTTTCGATTTTTTTCTATGTTTTTTTATTTTTTGCGATTTTTTGCGATATTTTGTGATTCTGCGACTTTTTGCGATTTGTGCGTTTTTTTGAGATTTTTTTTTTGTGATTTTTTTGCGATTTTATATATATTTGGTGATCCATTGCTGTTTGTGATCTACTTAGAGCCTGGAAGTTTAAATTATAGCTTTTGTAACAAAATTATCATCTTAATCATGTTATTGCACCAAGTATAGAGAGACTATGTCTTCTACACATCTATCCACACATTATCTGTTGATTTTCTTGGGTTCTTTGAGATTCAACTGAGAAAATCATAAGCGTGACCACCTTTCCCATAGCAGTTACAGGTACAACGAGATCATTGCTCTTTGTTTACTGTTCCTTGCATAGCCATCCAGGTAATATTTATAGATCTCTATAAATTTTGGACCACCGTCTGAAGTTTACGTTATTTAGCACATATAGCTAGTCTATTAAAAAGATGTTAGCGTAACTCCTTTAGGGTCCCTCTCTATTTTCCCACCTTTTCCTTGCACCATTTAAATGCTTCCCCATTGGATGACGATTTTTTGTCTTTTTATTCTTTTTTTTTTCTTGGCCGTTTGTTGCAAATTTGAGATATATTTTTTGTTTATGTATCCAATATGAATGGATTCCAGACATCGTTGAATGGGGCTTGCGTTTTTCTTGAGTGCATGGATTTATGTGGGAATAATGATTTATATATAATCATTTTTAAACGAAAATCAAGGTTTTATTTACACAATTTTCAAATGTAATTAGGTTTATATATTTCAGGATGATGTGTATATATGTATACATATGCAGTTACCAAGACATTATTGATAGTGCTGGGAATAGGATTATTGGTATTTTCGCATCAATTTCTTGTACATGTTATTTTGCGTTTTTGTATGGTTTCAGCATGTTTTACATTTTTACGAATTTTGTTTATCATCATTTATACACAAGTTTTCCTTTGAGATTATTTAGCATTTATGATTTGAAAATTAGTGTTGTTACTTTGTACTTTGCTATTGTTTAATATTGTTTTAGTATTTATCATGGTCTTCATCACAAGGTTATGGATGTACACAATGGGAGAAGTTGAATAATGCGAATAGTAAAAATAATCATGTGTCTAGTGCATGTATATACATATATATATGCGCACTGGTTCACTTAGTAAACTTTTTTAGTTTGGTGGACCTTTATAGGCATTATTACATTGTCATGTTATCTTGTCTTCAAATTTTGATTTAAAATTCAACTTCATATCCCAGGTGTCTCCTATCTCTTGGGTGTCGGTCTAGAGTTTGATTATGTGGGCAGGTCTCTATTTGAGACCATCTCTGGATTGGCTATCAAAACCTGAAGTCCCTATATATACCCATGATCAAACTTTAATCATTCAGCTATGAATAAGCGCCATGATGGGGCGTGAAACATGTTAGCTATCTTTCCTGTTCCTCCCTGTACATGAGGTGACTGCATTTGGATTTTATTTCTTCATATCAATAAAGATGTCTTCTATGGTGTGCGGCCGTCCAGGATATTTTTCTCTTTCCAATGGCAGTTTGTGTTGCAATCTTTCCACTTGACTGGTATGTTTGTCTTTACTTGACTTGACAATGCTCATTTCTCTGACCTCGATTATGATTCTGATGTGTGATTTTGTCTCATTATAGAATATCAATGTAGCAGTATTACCTTGTATGAAATGCTTTTGAAGAAAGGACTCTACATAGGTTCAGAAATGCGTTGGGCTTAACATTGAAGTATCTGCATTTTTATATTTGATATATGATTTTGTCTTTGGCTTATATGCAAATGCTGTTGGTGTTGTTTGCACCGCATATTTTATATTAATACATTTCTATACTTTTGTCTAAAAACATTTTGATCAGTTGCCTCTAAAGTGCCTTATTATTTCCCTGGGGGGTACTCTATATATAATATTGTTTAAATTGGGATGTTGGCAACATTTGGGTCTCTTTGGTTGGATTTCTACAAAATAAATAATTTCCCTGGGACCACAGTAGCCAAATTTGTTGTAATACAGGTTGATTTTGATTTCACCCACCAACGGCTTCAACACACAAGGCCAGTAATGTGGGACAATTATTAAATACTAAACTAACCTTCACACAGTATTGGATAAGATAAAATGTAAACAGTAAGACACAATTCCTATGATTTTGGGAAGAGAAAAATATTATCAATAATTATATGGTCAGTATCTCACCACTGTTTAAAGGAAAGAATGTATATTTGATCTGTCCTTGCAGCAATGTCCAGCGAGATGGGGAGTGGTTGCTTATCACCAAATTTGTGTTTGTTCAGAGGGTGTATGTTGGTGTGTGGGACCCCCACACACCGAAATAACCCCATTGTGAAACAATGGGGTTATTTACTCTGGCTTTTCTTTAATCAAAGGCTCTGCTATCTGGATCTCAAAACACTAGTTTGATCATTGTCAGTTGGTTTCGTGTTAAGTGGCACCATTTTTCAGGTTACTCTGCTTCAACATAATGTTTGTATATTGACTTCAACCTTCCAATGGAGAGGATAATTTAATCAACCTTTTCTGTTGGGGGGGAGGGGGAGGACGCTCTCCTGGAATGACGACTCCTTGGCTGAGTGTTTCATGAATTATGAACATTTTTATGTATCCCGGACATGACACAACACAGAAGCAGAAGCAAAGGCAGCCTTGAGACTCTCAAAGGCATTAATGGAATCTGGAGACCCATTCTGTGGTCACATCAGTCAGGGGCTTGACCAGAGACGAGAAGTTACGAATAAACTTCCAATAATAATTGGCAAAGCCAAGAAAACGCTGCAATGGTCATAAACCCATGGTACGGGGCCACTGTAGTACTGCCGCAAGTTTCTATAGGTCCATCGAAAACCAGCAGTGGAAATGACATAACCCAGGAATTAAACCTGTTCACAATGAAACTCGCACTTCTCCAATTTGCAATACAGGTTATCACCTCTCAACCTCTGTAGCACATGGCAGACATCTGTGTGATGGCTCTCTAGGGACTTGGAAAATATGAGAATATCGTCGAGATAAACCCCCACACATAGCTGCAACAAATCTCCGAGGACATTGTTGATAAATTCCTGGAAAACTGCCAGAGCGTTGCAAAGACCAAACGGCATAACGAGGTATTCATAATGGCCTGTTCTGGTATTAAATGCAGTTTTCCATTTGTTGCCCTCCTTGATCCTCATGAGATTATATGCCCCTCACAAATCAATCAGGCGGTCAAATAACTCCTTAATCAAAGGAATCGGATAGGCGTTCTTAATCGTGAAGCGATTGAGACCCCTATAAACAATACAAAGTCTCAGTTCACCATTCTTCTTTTTCACAAAGAAGAAACCAGCAGAAGATGAGGATCTATGGATAAATTCTTGAGAAAGTGCATTGGTCACATATTCCTCCATGGCTTTGTCCTCCGAGACAGACAAAGGGTAGACCTGACCATGAGGAGGTATTGCACCAGGTTGAAGGTCAATTGCGCAATCATACGACCGGTGCGGAGGTAAATTATCAGCTTGACCTTTGTCAAAAACATCACAAAATTTGCGGTACTCCTCCAGCATGGCGGAGAGTGAAGGGATGCACAAGACCTTAGCCACTTTCTGAAAACATTTCTCTCTGCATTGTGGCGACCTGGGGCAGCATCTCAAAGTAAATCTCAACCTGGTTGAGAAACCCTCTATATTGAACTGGATCTCCCTTCAATCGCTGGGAAGGGGAGCGGAACCAGACATACATCTTATACAGGTAATATTTGAGGCAAGTGCCAGCATCGAGACTGGAGCAGCAGCAGGGAGGGCCTGAAATACAGGTTGTACCGGAGCAGCCATAGTGGGAGTTTCCAGGTGAGCAGTGCTATTCAGGAGCGTCAGTAACGCTATGGCAAACTGATCCATGCGGTGATCCTGCTCATCCAATCTAGAAAAAATATTACCAACAAGTGGATTGCCTGCAACATCTGAATTCATGGCCTTTGCCTACTCACTTACACAAAAGATATTGATAAGATAGAATGAGTCCAGAGACAGGTAACAAAATCGGTGAAAGGTCTGAAGGATAAAACATATCAAGAGCGACCTCAGGAACTTAATATGTACAATCTGGAGGAAAGAAGGGAAAGGGGAGACATGATGGAAACTTTTAAATACATCAAGGTGGTGAATAAGGTTCAGGAGGGCTGAAATCAAGAACACGTAGACATGACCTCAAACTAACTGGAGGAAAGTTCAAAACTAATTTTAGAAAGTACTATTTTACTGAAAGGATAGGTAATGCTTGGAATAAATGTCCAGCAGAGATAGTGGGACAGTCAACAGTAAATGGCTTCAAACACGCTTGGGACAAACATACATCTAAAAAAGTTAACAATAAAATAAAACAAAGAAAATGGGCAGACTCAATGGACTACTCTGTCTTTTTTCTGCTGCCACTTTTCTATGGCTCTAAGGTCCAACTGAACTTCCATTTTAATTACGCTAAAAATGTTCCAGTTGCATCAAAGGTTTTCAAAGTTTTACATTCCTGTTTTATTTGAGTGTTGAGTTATTCACTTTAAGAACATCACAAAGGACAAGGGGGTGCTCTTCACAGTAAAAGCAGAGAAAATGTGGAATAGACTCCCTCAAGAGCTGGTCCTGGCCAGCTCAATAGATTGTTTTAAGTAAGGCCCGGATTATTTCCTAGATACACATAATATAACTGGATACCAACATTTTTAGGTAAAGTTGATCCAGGGGATATTTGATTGCCTCTCGAGGTATCAGGAAGGATTTTTTTCCCCTGCTGGAGCAAATTGAATCATGCTTTATTGTTTTTCTTTTGCCTTCCTATGGATCAACTATGGGTATAGGATTGTGTACCGTATATATAGGATTGTATCTGTGTGTATATATATTAGGGCTGTTACTGATTAAAATTTTCATGTTCGATTAATCCATTTTTTTTAATTCTATTAATCGACTAATTTGATTAATTATAACGCACATACAGATCCAACTACTTTTAGCTATTCTCCTTGCATTGCATTGTTTTTAGGGTGGACCTCCACTTTAACAAGACATTTTCATACTTGCAGCTCAATTGCTTGCTATCTGGGTAATGCCTCCAATGGGTATACCAGTCCTGTTGACAACCATCTAAAATGGGAATGCCATTTCACTTCCCGTTGTGTCTCTGGGACAGAAAGTAAAATGAAAGCTCCACACTGGGATTCACAAGGCAAAGCCTAAACCGAGAGGTGTTTTCTCTTTGCATGACCTAATCTACAACTAAAATATAGATTCAAGCTGTATATATACTTTAAATCATCACGATTCCTCCTCCACAATTGACCTGTCCAGCACAGACAACATACTCACCTTCATAATGCCTTCCATTGCTTGTTTATTCCCAGCAAGGGTCCCGTATCAATAACATGGGGCGTGTCCGGCCAATCACAAAACCAACTCACAGCCACACTTCTGCAATTTGCGGACACGCCCACTTGGCCGAAGCCTTTCAGGCCATGGTTGGATTGGTCAGGCGCCTGCTGTATTCCATTACTTTAACATTGTCCAGCGTTGGCACCATCAATGACTGGGGAAGGGGGGAGGAGTCCGGTGACATCGATGTCTGTGACATCACCGGATCACCGACGGAACTCCCTGAAGACCCGGAAGCTGGCGGAGAGGTGAGTATCGATCAAAAGAATTTTGGTGGATCAAAAAAATTAACGATTAATCGAGGAATTAATCCTTAATTTTCGCAGCCCTAATATATCATTTTTTTTTTCTCTATTGGTTTAACTAGATGGACTTGTGTCAGCCTTTTTTCAGCCAGACTAACTATCTAACTATGTAACCCTCAAAATAATGACCTACTGTGCTGCAACTGTGCGCATTGCAGCACAACCACATCCACTTGAATGAGTCGCGATCTGTGGCAGTATCACTTCCTGAAAGTCGGATGCCATTTAATTTTTGCCTCAGCATGTGCATAGTGCTGAGTGACTGCATACCCTAGTTAAGGTGGGCAGTTGGAGGGTGGTAGAACCATGGCTCAACCTGCTGCTAATACATTTAACCAGGAGAAAAGAGCTAAAAATTAGATCTTTTGCACATATGAACTAATAGAAATGAAACAAAAAATTAGATTGGGTGCTATGGGTGACTCGACTTTTGTGCTTCTTTTCCTTAAGTTGTAATGGGTCTGCTCCATAGTGTACTGCATTGTGGCCATGCTGCAAATAATATACCAAACCATGAGGTTTTGATTTAAACAGCTCTCTCTAGGTGGCAGCAGAAGACAAGGCTGTCACCCCACAGCATCTGTGCTATTTTCTCTATGTTTTAGTACTAAGTAGCTAAAAAAAAAAAACAAAAAAGAGTAGCAGGTTTGGTACTTTACTTTCTTTACACAGTCATTTGAATTAAATTGTAAGCTCTTATAAGCAGGGCCTTCTTAACCCTCTTGTATTTTATTGTATTGTAACTGTAACATCACAGGAAAATAAGAGCTGCCTTGTATGGTATATAAGGCAGTACCCACAGTGGCAACATTTTAAAGGCAAACAGCCAATCAGATTCCATGATTGGACAGTGTGACATTGTACGACACTGAAAACCTATAAATCTGTAGCAACAAAATAAGAACTCATTACTGACCTTTGTAAGCTTTAAAGATTTTTACCAAATTTTTGCACTCTTCCGAGATCTTATCTTCTATTGTTTTCTTCCCCATCCCCAAATCTCGCAACGTAGACAGAGCAAATCGTTTCATGACTTTCCAGTTATTACCATTAGAAAATACAATACCTAAAAAAATAAATAAATAACATACACAACCTATTAGAATAAAGTGTTTGTAAACCTAAAATCTCTCTTTTATTATGTTTGAAAATAGGTGCTCCATAATCTTCAGGTAAGAAACTCTGCAACCAATTCATCAAACAATCTGCTTAAAGTGATATTAAACCTCTATTAGATGCTGATGTTAGGACCTACCCTACTGCCAGGGGCACTTGTACCAATGCTTTTTTTTTAATATTTAATTTTGTGAGCGATTTTAATCATGTTCAGAATAAAACATTAAACATACACAATTCTATTAAAAATGCCTGGGAGATGCCTTAAAACCTAAGTGCAGCCTAATTAATAAACAAAAAAAATCAGCACAGTGGACATTAATTAGAGTCAGTAGGTTATGTCCCTTGTGCTGATGCCTCTTCTTAGAAAAGCTGGGTGGAAAGAGCAAGCATAGTCTCTCTCTTGATGAGATCCTGTGACAGCCCCTTAGTTGTATTAACTCCTATTACACAGTAAAATTATGGCGGGCAGGGTAGGGGCCATGGACAGAGGAGGATCTCAACTAAAAGAAGGGGCACCAGCAGAAGGTAAATATCCTACTGACTGTATGTTATGTCCCTTGTGCTGATTTTTCTGCATTTTATTTTGCCTGCACTTCAATACCAGACACTTCCATCCTCTTCCTGCCCAGGCCAATTTTCAGCTATCAGCACTGTCACGCTTTTGTTTGGGTACAGTGTTGCATGACTGTACAATTGCCAGTTAAAGTAGTGCACTGCCGAATAGCAAAAATGGCCAGGTCATGAAGGGGGTAAAATCTTTCAGAGCTCAATTGGTAAGGGACACAGTATAGAAATGTTGGTATTTTTTGTTATACAGTGCCTCCGGAAAGTATTCACAGTGCTTCACTTTTTCCACATTTTGTTGTTATGTTACAGCCTTATTCCAAAATTAATTAAATGTATAATTTTCCTCAAAATTCAACAATCAATAACCCATAATGACAATGTAAAAGAAGTTTGTTTGAAATCTTTGTAAATTTATTAAAAATAAAAAAATGAAAAAAAAAAACACATGTACATAGGAATTCACAGTCTTTGCAATGACACTCAAAATTGAGCATCCTGTTTCCACTGATCATCCTTGAGATATTTTCACAACTTGATTGGCGTCCACCTGTGGTAAATTCAGTTGATTGGACATGATTTGGAAGAGCACACACCTGTCTATATAAGGTCACACAGTTAACAGTGCATGTCAGAGCACAAACCAAGCCATGAAGTTCAAGGAATTGTCTGCAGACCTCCGAGACAGGATTGTATTGAGGCACAGATCTGGGGAAGGGTACAGAAAATGTACTGCATCATTGAAGGTTCCAATGAGCACATTAGCCTCCATCATCCATAATGCAAGATGTTTGTAACCACTAAAACTCTTCCTAAAGCGGGCCGCCTGGCCAAACTGAGCGATCAGGAGAGAAGGGCCTTAGGAAGGTGACCAAGAACCCAATGGTCACTCTGACAGAGCTCCAGTGTTTCTCTGTGGAGAGAGGAGAATCTTCCAGAAGAACAAGCATCTCTGCAGAACTCCACCAATCAGGCCTGTATGGTAGAGTGGCCAGAGGGAAGCCACTCCTCAGTAAAAGGCACATGACAGCCCGCCTGGAGTTTGCCAAAAGGCACCTGAAAAACTCTCAGATTGTGAGAAACAAAATTCACTGGTCTCATAAAACAAAGATTGGCCTGAATGGCGAGCGTGATGTCTGAAGAAAACCAGGCACTGCTCATCACCTAGCCAATACCATCCCTACAGTGAAGCATGGTGGTGGCAGCATCATGCTGTGGGGATGTTTTTCAGCAGCAGGAACTGGGAGACTAGTCAGGATCGAGGGAAAGATGAATACAGCAATGTACAGAGACATCCTTGATGAAAACCTGCTCCAGAGCGCTCTGGATCTCAGACTGGGGGGAAGGTTCATCTTCCAACAGGATAATGACCCTAAGCACATAGACAAGATAACAAAGTATTGGCTACAGGACAACTCTGAGAATGTCCTTGAGTGGCCCAGCCAGAGCCCAGACTTGAACCCGATTGAACATCTCTGGAGAGATCTGAAAATGGCTGTGCACCGACGCTCCCCATCCAACCTGATGGAGCATTAGAGGTCCTGCAAAGAAGAATGAGAGAAACTTCCCAAAAATAGGTGTGCTAAGCTTGTAGCATAATACCTAAAAAGACTTGAGGCTGTAATTGGTGCCAAAGGTGCTTCAACAAAGTATTGAGCACAGGCTGTGAATATTTATGTGAAAAACAAGGAGAGGGGCGCCTCTGAGTATATATCAAAAAACATTTAATAAGAAAACATATATCCACTCACATGGAAAACTGTAGGGTTGAGTTCAGATACATCTCTGGCTGAAGAGAAGGGGGAGGACTACAGGTCACGGTCACAGCGAGTCCATAGATTGCTGGCACCACATCAGATCCAACAAGGATAGGGTGGGATGGCTTGGGAAACAAACACAACGCATCGCACAGCTATGACGTCACAGCCCGGTGCCACGCTGTGTTTGCTTCCCAAGCCTCGTTTTGGCTCCGAACACACGGCTGTGTCGTTACCATACTGCAGACACTGGACAAGCCTTGTGGACACCATAGCATGGCCAGCGATAGGCTCTGGCGTCAGACTTTCCCATACAACTACTCCCGGAACAAACATCTGGCTTGAGTGTCTCTTCATTGGCCCTATCCAATCTCGATGTGCCATCTGGACAGCTGAAGGAGAATTTGCTGTGCTCAGCCATCCCACCCTATCCTGCTTGGATCTGATGTGGTGCCAGCAATCTATGGACTCGCTGTGACCTGTAGTCCTCCCCCTTCTCTTCAGCTCAGAGATGTCTGTACCTGACAGACCTATCTATCTATCTATCTATCTATCTATCTATCTATCTATCTATCTATCTATCTATCTATCTATCTATATATATATATATATATATATGGTCGGAGCCCTCCGTCCTGATAGATATGAAACACATAAACACGTCACAAGACTAACAACATAAATAGACCTGAAGTGTGCCCTGGCCTGCTGTATGGTAAACCCAGATCTGCTGGGCGGTATGCCAGAGAAGGGCGCAAAAAGACATGGTTTAGGGAGGTAATGTTTTATTTAAGTTTATGGTCTTCTTACAGAGCGAGTTTGCAAAAGGCTCGTGACATTTCTACTTGTGGATTGGGAATATAGCGAGCAAAGCAGGTGGATTTCCACCTTCCCATTTTCCTGATCACGTGGTCTGGGACTCCGTTTCGTGAGGCTGCTGATGCTGCTCCAACACGGAAAGAATGTCCAGAATAACGGTTGGGGTCAAGGCCTAAGTTGCGCAGAAGGATCCTGACGTGAGTAGTGAACTGGTTGGTACTAAGCGGGCTGATCGGGAACGGCAGCAATGGGCTGTCCTGCGAGGGATCAAGTAAATGGGCTAATAGACTATCTAGGATGGCTACGGGGCACCAGGCGTTGTGCGTTCTGAAGAGTTTGATGTCAACCCCTGGACCGGACTGTTGTGTTTTGGATACCTCGAGGTGTATCGTGAAGTGGCTGTGGTGACGCGTGAGGTGGCGTCTGCGTAAGGCCCTATGACTGGTGCTGCTGACTGTGAATTCGCTGGGTCGTAGAAAGCCATAAAATGCCAGGTAGATGGCAGCTTGGATGACCAAGCTGGGCAAAAAACCGAAAGGTGAGCGTGAGAGTATGGTGGACATGTCTCGAAACATGGCACTGGTGACTGGTAAGCGTTTACCGCTAACTTGGGGTTTCTGCTTGTGGATGCCTCGGAGGATGGCCTTGACCGCATGGGTAGCGAACAAAGATGGTTTGTTAGGATCTAGAAAAGAGGTGAAATGCTGGATGCCAGCTAGGTAGAGTCTAATAGTGTTGTAGGATAACTTCAGCTGAGTGTGGCAGTATGAAATGAAGGCCAGGATATGATGGAGATCTCCTGGTATAGCCCCGGGGTTAGCCTCTGGAAACCTGTGATAGCTTTTCCAGGCAGCATGGTAGCCTTTCAGGGTATTGTGAGATAGTGACTGGTTAATCAGACTAGTGGCGTCATGAAGATGTCGCTTCAATCCAGGGTTAGCTGTGACCAATGTGGGATAGCAGACATGGTCGGGTCGGCTCCAGGTTCCTGCGAAAAGAAGGTTGTGTAGTTAAAGCGAGATAGCGCGTCGGCCGAAGTGTTGCATTCACCGGGGATATGAACACAGAGGACATTAAATTGGTGCTGTAGTGAGAGTTGCACCAGCCTGCGTAGGAAGGACATGATGGCCAAGGACTTGGAGCGACCTTTGTTTATAATAGAGGCTGTAGCTAGATTATCTGTGGAAAATGTCACTGTTTGTCCTACCCAGTTGTTGCCCCAGACGTGGGCTGCTGCAACAATGGGGTAAATCTCGAACATCGAGGAGGATTGACTGAACCCGGGGATCGAGAGTATTTCTGGCGGCCATGGTGCTGCGAACCAGTGGTGGCCAAAAATAGCTGCAAAACCTGTGGAGGCTGCGGCGGCCGTGATTATTTGGGGTGAAGTGGGAGACGCTGATGGGATAAACATCGAAATGCTGTTCCAGTTTGTTAGAAAATCGTCCCACATGGCTAGGTCAGCTACGGCTGCCTTGTCTAGTTTAAATATTAGGTCGGGGTCTTGTACCTGGGAAAGGAACACCAGGAGACGTGAGACGAAGGATCGCCCTTGAGGGATGATCCTTATGGCAAAGTTCAGCATGCCAAGGAGGGATTGCAGTTGCTTTTTTGTGCAGCCTTGCGTATTAGTAAATGTGTGGATGACTGTCCTGATGCGGGTCAATATGTCGGGAGGCAGACTAGCTTGCATGGTGTGAGTGTTGAGTATGATACCCAAGAAGGTGACGATCTGTGCCGGGCCTTCTACCTTCTTATCCGCTAAAGGTACGTTAAGATTATGAAAGATTGTTCTAAGGCTGTTTAGATCAACTGGGGGCTCGTTGGGTTTCTCTATGAGTAGGAAGTCGTCTAAGTAGTGGATCACTTTCTGACAGGACGCATGTTGTGAGAGAATCCAGGAAAGAGACTGAGCGAAAGTGTCGAATAGCCACGGGCTGCTTTTGGAGCCGAACGTTAACTTGGTGGCGAAATAGTATAGACCTTTCCATTTGATTCCGTGCCACCGCCATAGGCACGGATCAATTGGCAACAATTTGAATGCGTCCGAGATGTCTGCTTTAGACAACCAGGCGCCTGCTCCTGCGAGAATGATGGATTGAATAGCTGAGTCTACCGTTGAATATTTAGGTGTAAACTCTTCTGAAGGTATTAGGGAATTTAAACTGGGTATATGGGAACAATGAGGCGCGGACAAATCATAAACTAAACTAAGTTTATTTGAAAACTTGCCCTTCACAAGGCCGATAGGGCTGACTCTCCATACAGAAAAAGGTGATTGTGTAAAGGGGCCGATTATGTATCCCCGGTCTAGTTCTGTTTGCAGCAGGGTGGTGATGGTTTCCTCGTCGGTAGCGGCTGACAGCAGGTTTTTGCATTCGTGAGTTGTGTTTGGGAGTGTGATAAGTCCGGTGTGAAAGCCTGTCGTGAATCCCCGGATGAGAAAGGCTGCCAGTGAAGGTGTTGGGTGTGAGGCGAGGTAAAACGTGAGCCATCCGACGTGCACTCGGCTTAGTCATTCGGGTTTAGGCTGTTTCATAGCGCAAGCGTACCTGGGGTGAGCTTTGTGGCATGTGAGACAGACATGAAGTAGTTTGCAGTGGGGGAAGTTACAACCCCCAAAGTTGAAGTTATTGCATATGGCTGCTCCCCCTAGTGCCTGGATGGGTCGTCCTAATCTGTCTGCCTGAGCCGGCTGAGTAAATGCCGTTGAGTGACGAGTGACGCTGGGAAAGGGAGGGTTGGGGGGGCGTCTGCCACCTGACTCAGAGCACCAGTTGGCCGTATGGGTGGACGACTGGCAGTTGGTACAGAGTGGGAAACGTAGGCCAGCGAAATGGCGACAGAACAGCTCTGTATCGATGGTACTCCAGTTGGTTTTTACTTGAAACTGGGAAAGTCTAGCTGCTGCTTTTGCTGAAAATGACCTGTGATAGTCATAAAAGGAGCATCCCCCATATTTATAACCTAGATCTACTATTGCGTGTAGGTATAGGTCCAGCTCCTCTCTCCTGTTGGGGTTGACCGTGCATAGCACGTCTCTGAACATGCCAAATGCTAGTACGAACTCCGCAATTTTGAGTTTGCGGGTAAACCTATGGTCTTTGGCCTTTAGGACGACGGAAACGTATAGGACTTGTTTTCGGCTGGGTCGTGTACTGCGATGAGGAGGGATGCCAAGTTAATGTCCTTCCCATCCATGATGTCCTTCCTGATGCCTGCTGGGACGAGATGTGCGGGGAGGACGTAGGTATAGATGTCGGGCGTACCTGTAAGGAGAGGCATGGGGGTGGCGGTGGTTACTGTAGATGGTGAGGGTGCAGCTTGATGTACCTCCAGGGTTCCCACTCTTGTCTGGACATCAGTGACTGCTGCCGATAGTGTGGTCACCAAGGAGTGCAGCTGAGTGATTGCTGATGAGATTGACTGTAGTGATGCCTGGGTGCCCGATTGGGCTGCCGCTGGGGAGGAAATAGCAAGCTGAAAAGCTCAGCTTTCCTAGCAGTCGCAGGGAAAGGTATTCCCCTGCGCCGTAGTTCAGCTGTAAGCTTGGGGATGGTCCAAGCTCTGAGAGACTGTAAGTCGTCGTTTGCTGAGTCTGCCCCAGGTGACGACGGGGTGGAGGCGAGGTCCTCGCTGCTGGCCTGCGACATGGTGTCCGCTGCCTTGAAGTCCTAGTAGTGGAGTTTTAGTTTTTTGAGGTCGAGACTTGGGTCGACCGGGAAGCTGAGGAAGATACTGTCCACACCTGTTGCAGGATGGATCAACTGAAGAACTCTACTGACCTGAAAGGGGGAAGGGTTGGAGAAATCGATGAGTAGCCGTGTTGCTACGAAAGATGAATGGCTGTATGAAGCCATTTCGTAAATGTTTGCGGTGATTTACAAAGTAAAAGAGTTTTTTTTTTTTTGAAATTTGATTATGTAGGAAAACCGTGCGCGGCATTGGGAAAAATAGGTGGTGGGTATTTGTTGTGAGAGACCCGAATCGTTGAGCCGGTGCTACGACTGGATTTGGAATGTGCGGTGGGGTTTTTTGCTGTGCCGGGGGTCTTGGATCACTGAGCCGGTATGCGACTGGGCTGGGATTGGTTTGAATGAAAGAAGCACGCTGTTGGTGAGTGCTTGTATGCTGAAGATCCGAATCGCAGAGCCGCTGTTTGCGACTGGACTCAGATCGGTGGGATGAAAGAAGCACACTGCTGGTGAGTGCTTGTGTATGCTAAAGATTTGAAGCATTGAGTCGCTTTTGCGACTGGACTCAGATCGGTCGGATGAAAGAAGCACACTGCTGGTGAGTGTTTGTATGCTGAAGATCCGAATCGCAGAGCCGCTGTTTGCGACTGGACTTGGATCGGTGGGATGAAAGAAGCACACTTGTTGGTGAGTGCTTGTGTATGCTAAAGTTTTGAAGCATTGAGTTGCTTTTGCGACTGGACTCAGATCGGTCGGATGAAAGAAGCACACTGCTGGTGAGTGCTTGTATGCTGAAGATCCGAATCGCAGAGCCGCTGTTTTGCGACTGGACTCGGATCGGTGGGATGAAAGAAGCACACTGTTGGTGAGTGCTTGTGTATGCTGAGGATCCGAATCATTGAGCCGGTGTTGCGACTGGACTTGGATCGGTTGGTGATGTTTGTATTGCCAAGGATCCGAATCTTTAAGCCGGTGCTGCGACTGGACTCGGATCGGTTGGTGGAGTTCGTTTTGCAGAGGATCCGAATCTTTGCGCTGATTATGCGACTAGATTCAGATTGGTTGTGGACGTAAGGGGCTCGAATGAGGAACGGAGAAAGGCAGTAAGTACGGATGTGTGCGAATAACCGAGTAAGACCTACGAAGTTGTAGGTGGTTTACGAAGGGGAACATAAAGTAACGGTTCGGTAGCAGGAAAGCACTACCTGCGACAGTGAGTGTGGGACAATTGATAAAAACCTACGACCAATCTCGAAGGACATGCAGTGAGTTGGTAGAGTCGGCCTCTGCAATGCATCTGATATGAATCAGTTTGTAAAACATATTAAATTAATCCGATATAAATCGGTAGTAAGGAGTATCTGATACAAATTGGTTGTAGAGTGTATGCCATCCCTTACTGTGAAACTGAACACCTATCAACCACCCATCCCCCCAGGCTAATCAAGTGCAGAGAAGGCACCAGGTGGGCTCAACCACACCTCAATCAACCACAGAAACCTATACAAACGATATATGCTGATCTTCTAATGAATGAGATGGCAACCCCATGGAGCATGAATTTTTTGACCAGTGAAGCCTATTGCGAGTGATATTGAGAACGACCGACAGTGACTGGAGGCTTGGGTCTACGAATGAATCGTATATTTGTCAGAAGGAACTTTACGAATGTACTATGCCTGTGCCGAATGATGTCGGGACATGAGCGACAACAACTCCGGGGCAGGTTTTTTCACAAAAGGGGTGCAGGATAAGAAGCATAATAAACCGCAAGATTTTGGAAAGTTTGGATACTACCTGCGACCGTGAGTGGGAACCGCCGACGAAGACCACGAATGAAAAGCCAGAGTGCACCTGCGATTGAATGCACAGACTGCCGAACATGAGGTGAGCTGGGAAGAGTTAGCCCTGTGATGTGAGCTACCGCGCACTGGAACTGACACAGACCATTGTGGATGGTCTGGCTATATACCCTCCGGGCTCCTCCCATAATTTCAGGCCGGTAAACCGGCCTTCCTATATATATATATATATATATATATATATATATATATATATATATATATTATATATATTTATCCCTGCCCTTTGGACTATTAGGGACATTATATTGAGGTATCTTATTATTGCGCCTTTTTACTTGTAAAATGTGAATATTTATGTACATGTGATTTTTTTGTTTTTTTATCTTTAATACATTTGCAAAGATTTCAAACAAACTTCTTTCATATTGTCATTATGGGGTTTTGTTTGTAGAATTTTGAGAAAAATAATTAATTTAATCCATTTTGGAATAAGGCTGTAACATAACAAAATGTGGAAAAAGTGAATACTTTTCAGATGCTCTGTATGTTAAAAAGCATCAAATTACAATAAAATATGCATCATAGGGTGGATGGTTTATTACATTATTTGAGATTTTTTTTGTGAAGTCCTGCATGTTTAACTATTTCATTTGCAGTACTATATACCAGAGTTCCTCAACCTTTTTTTCATTCAAGGCACCCTTTAAAATGATGCAGCAGAATGCACACACGTGGGCCCCCTAATATTAGAGATAATTTATTCCTCCACATTTGTAAACTAAAACTGTTAGGATGCCAGTGGCTAGCCTGCACAGTGCCCAAGTTGCACCATACTGCACACTAAAAACCTATAGCTTTGTGTAACAAAAGGCAGGCTTGATCCACTCGCTGGTTCGTTGACAAATTTTGGGTAGGGATTAGCCAAACACCCCCTGCTTTGATTCGCACCAGAACTTGCGAACAGGCAACAAATGTATGCCAACACGCGAACACCGTTAAAGTCTATGGGACACGAACATGAAAAGTGCTTATTTTAAAGGCTTATATGCATGTTATTGCCATAAATAGTGTTTGGGGACCCGGGTCCTGCCCCAGGGGACATGTATCAATGCAAAAAAAAGTTTTAAAAATGTCCGTTTTTTCAGAAGCAGTGATTTTAATAATGCTCAAAGTGAAACAATAAAAATGAAATATTCCTTTAAATATTGTGCCTGGGGGGGTGTCCTTAGTCTGCCTGTAAAGTAGCTCATCTTTCCTGTGTTTATAACAGTACCACAGCAAAATGACATTTCTAAAGGAAAAAATGTAATTTAAAACTGCTCGTGGCTGCAATGTATTGTCGAATCCAGGAAATATAGAAGAAAATCATTGAAAAAAAACAGCGTCCATTACCAGGCCTTTTGGGTATGGTATAAATATTAAGGGGAACCCCACACCAAAAAAAAAAAATTGCTTGGGGTCCCCCAAAAATCCATACCAGGGCCTGCAGGTCTGGTATGGATTTTAAGGGGAACCCCGAGCCAAAATGTAAAAAAAACAGTATGGGGTACCCCCAAAATCCATACCAGACAATTATCCAAGCACGGAACCTGGTAGGCCACAGGAAAAGGGGGGGATGAGAGAGAGCCCCCCTCCTGAACCATACCAGGCCACATGCCCTCAACAAAACACCTTGTCCCCATGTTGATGGGGACAAGGGCCTCATCCCCACAACCCTTGTCCGGTGGTTGTGGGGGTCTGCGGGTGGGTGGCTTATCGGAATCTGGAAGCCCCCTTTAACAAGGTGACCCCCAGATCCCGCCCCCTATGTGAATGGGTATCGGGTACATTGTACCCCTACTCATTCACCAAAAAAGTGTCAAGAAAGTAAAAATTACAGGAGACAGTTTGGGACAATTGCTTTATTAAAAAAAAATGTCCTGCAATGTCCATTCATCTTTAATCACAGCATCCGACAACCCGAGAAATAAAAAAAAGGGAAAAACTCCGCCTCAATGGGAGGCATCCTACGACTGCAGCCTTTTTGCGCTGACAACTCTTATATAGCTGAGGGCAGGGCCCCCCGGTGATGCAAGTGGGTGACCCCCGCCCCTTCTGATGTCATGTGACATTACATAACATCAGAGGGGGCGGGGTCAGCCATTTACGTCACTGGGTGGCTCCGCCCTCAGCTATTTAACAGCTGTCAATGCAAAAAGCCTGCAGTCGGCGGAAGATTCCCATCGAGGTGGAGTTTTTCCATTTTTTTTTTCCTCGGTCCATCTGCACTGTGATCGAAGATGGATAGACATCATGGGACATTTTTAATTTTTTTTTAATAAAGGAATTTTCCCAAACTTTCTCCTGTCATTTTTACTTTTTTGACACTTCTTTGGTGAATGGGTAGGGGTACACCTACCCATTCACATAGGGTAGGTGGGATTTGGGGGTCCCCTTTTTAAAGGGGGCTTCCAGATTCCAATAAGCCCCCCACCCGCAGACCTCCACAACCACCGGGCAAGGGTTGTAGGGAAGATGCCCTTGTCCCCATTGACATGGGGACAAGGTGTTTTGGGGGACCCCAAAAAAAGCTCCCCATGTTGAGGGCACATGGCCTGGTATGGTTCAGGAAGGGGGCACTCTCTCGGCCCCTTTTCCTGCAGCCTGCCAGGTTACGTGCTTGGATAAGGGTCTGGTATGGATTTTGGGGGAGCCCCACGCCATTTTTTTTTTTCATCTTGGTGCAGGGTTCCCCTTTAAAATCCATACCAGACCTGAAGGGAATGGTATGGATTTTGGGGGGGACCCCCACACCATTTTTTTTACATTTTGGCACGAGGTTCCTCTTAATATCCATACCAGACCTGAAGGGCCTGGTATGAATTTTGGGGGGGACCCCCACGCTATTTTTTTTTTACATTTTGGCACAAGGTTACCCTTAATATCCATACCAGACCTGAAGAGCCTGGCATGGATTTTAGGGGGGACCCCCATGCCATTTTTTAAAAAAGAATTTCAAGGATTTTATGAATTTTATCTATATTGCCAGGATCTGGAAATACATTGCAGCCACAAGCAGTTTTAAATGACATTTTTTCCTTTTACAAATGTCATTTTGCTGTTCTCATTCATAAAATTATCTACGGCTGCTATGTAAGCAGCCTAACATAGTGTGGGGCGTAGACTCCGGCCCCTGAGCCATGATTGGCCAAAGGCACCTCTGCAGAGAGCGCTGTGACTGGCCAAAGCATGCAGGTTAGGTGCATGCTTTGGCCAATCAGCAGCTGTCAATGCGCTGCAATCTCTCAGCGCATTGACGGTCACACTGTTCATTATGGGGCATTCCGTGGGCACCCACATTGCCCCATAATGGTTTAAACTCGGCAAACACCCGAAAAACCCAGTGTTCGAGTCAAACTTACGTTCAACTCACACATCGGGCTCATCCATACTTTTGGGCATATCTCAATTATAGTTAACCAGTTCCAGGGACAAACATCACATCCACATCCTGTATTATACACTAGTAGAAAAAAGGAATGAATGGGAGGGGAGACTCCCTCCAACAGAAAAGGTAGGACTTTTTAAGGTGTGAAGTTGTCACTGAGGTAAGAACAGAAGCAAAATTCTTAAAAAAATTATTTTTTGTACAAATATGAATAAAAATATTATAAGAACATATAGATGCTTTTGGGCATTTTGCGCCAATTTTGGCGAGGCATCCCTGAAGAATTCAGAGGACACTCCAGACTGCCACGGCACCCTGGATGAAAAAAGGCTAGTATACACTATGTTTCTGTATATATTTCAGCCATACAATAACAAAATATATACAAAAATAGTTACCATATTCCTTGGCAATGTCTAGAAAAACTGGCAAATGGGCTCTCCCAGAAAACGCCTCAGCATGGTTGACCAGAGCATCTTTTACCGTCTCGTACCCGCTGAGCACAACCATCTTCTGTGTCCCTATCTGTAGACTGTACACCGAGCCATATTTCTCAGCAAGCTGCATTATTAAGCAGAAAAAAAATAAATAATTCAACCTATGAGAAGCCAGTGGGTGATTTATCAGATGAAATGGCAGTTCTAGGTGATCTTTAACAAATGTACAATATATATATATATATATATATATATATATATATATATATATATATATATATATATATATATATATATAATTGTGTTTTTAAAGTTCAGAAAAAAAAACTAAAATACTTTGAGAAGATTGAAGTCATTATACATATTACATTTTGCTATCCAATTAATCGAAGCAATATATAATGGGAAACAGAACATTGCATCACACGTGGGTTTCTTTTATTCAGTTGGTGTTTGTTAACCATCCAGTTTACACTTTATTGAATTTATGGGTATTATTCTATATTTACTGTATATGAATAGTTTTCCAGAACAATGAGTTGGCTGTAGAGAACCATAATTGAGTTGTGGGGACATTGGAAGAAATTATTTTCTAGTAAAAAGTAAGTAGGTTCTTAAGGAGTTTGAACTGACATGATACGGACTTGTCCTCAAAAGGAACTAGGAAATATAATTCTGCTATTCACCAACTATTGAGCATCATTCAGCCTGGTGGACTGTACCTCAATAAATAAAAAAATAAGTCTGTTTTGCAAAAAAAAAATTCAAATCTGACATGTCACGGTGAACTAAGAATTTTCCCCTGTGTGCATTTTGGTGTGCTTTAGAGCGCATTCACTGCAGCACAACGTACAATATATGTGCATTGACTTGCGATTAACCACTCCAGCTCTGGAAGGTTTACCCCCCATTCATGACCAGGCCATTTTTGGGATACGGCACTGTGTTACTTTAACTGACAATTGCGTGGTCGTGCAACGCTAAACCTAAATAAAATTGATGCCTTTTTTTCCCACAAATAGAGCTTTCTTTTGGTAGTATTTGATCACCTCTGTGGTTTTTATTTTTTGCGCTATAAACAAAAAAGACTGACAATTGTGGTTAAAAACACAATATTTTTTACATTCTGCTATAAAACACACCCAATATTTAAAAAAAAATAAAAAATTTGAATTTCTTCATAAATTTATGCCAATATGTATTCTACTACATATTTTTGGTAAATAAAATTCCAATAAGAGTATATTGATTTGTTTGAGCAAAAGTTATGAAATTACAAATTATGGGATACATTTTTTTTTACTAGTAATGGCGGCGATCAGCGATTCTTAGCAGGACTGTGACATTGCGACAGACAAATTGGACACTAAGTGACACTTTTTGAGGACCAGTGACACCAATACTGTGATAAGTGCTAAAAAAAGCACCATCACTGTACTAATGACACTGGCAGGGAAGGGGTTAACATCAGGGGCAATCAAAGAGTTAAATGTGCTCCTAGGGAGTGCTTTCTAACTGTTGGGTGGGGGTTGGTTTGGGTGTGAGAAGACAGAGGTCCGTGTTCCTGCTTAGCAGAAATACAAGATCTCTGTCTCCCCTACTAGCAGATCTGCCTTGTTTAGATAGGCAGGTTGCCGTTCTACAGTACCTCTCTCGTCAACGATCGGGAGGTCCCAGTGGACATTGGGTCCGCCAGACCCGCTGAATAGCTCCTGATGTGTCCAATCACAGCAGGAGCGGGTCGCCAGAGCCGTGCATGTGCGCCCCAGATCAAGAAGTGTCAGATCACGTACCTAATATGTGATCTGGTGCAGAGCGGCCACCCTGCCGCAGTAAATCTGTGTGGGGGGGGGGTTGTGAACAGGTTAATATTAACGATAGTGCACGGCCTAATCTTACAAAGTACACTCCTGTGCTTTACCATAACTTACGTTATGATGCTTGTTATAACAAACCTTAAAATAAACTGTGTGCCTTTTCTGACTTTAGAACATTGGCAACATTTTCTGGATATGAATTATGCATTTTAGTGACCTTTTTACTTGTAGTTTGGAGTTTCACAAAAATATGGATGCATCAATCTATGCTGTTGGATGGGTGTTGTGTGTGTAAGCAGGGGTCGTAAATTCCCACGTTAAAAAAGGATGTGGTCTATATAGTAATGTTGCTGTCAGGTGGAAGGCGGAAGAGTTGTACTAGCTGTGGGGAGGGCTTGACACTCCCGGTGGGGACATCATGAAACAGAGCTAGCTAATGCCTGCATGGCAGGCGAAAGCCGCGGTCATGTGAATTGAGCATTAAGGGGGCATTCCAAACTTAGACGTAAGCTGGACAACTTGCACACCCTGTAATACATGGCCATACTTATTACACCATTTACACTACTGCACTACAGACACAGCTTTGGTTAGAGAAAACACCTCTTCCAGATGTGTAGTATTCCTGAGTCGGTACCGCAGAGCTTGTGCCAATCTCCACCAAACCTTGCAGTTCCGTCACTTCAATCCCAGTGACAATGTCCATATGTTACTATTGGATACAGGAAACACACTTCTCCATTATTTTAGGTGAAGGACCTCTTTTAACTGTACATTTGTATACACAGGATCTTACCTTGTGAAATGTCACATAAGGTTTTTTCATGCTTATAATGTGTACATTTCCAATGATTGGAAAAGTAGGAGGTCCCGGGGGATAGTTTTTATGAACATTTTGCTTCTGTCCATATAGAAAAATTGCCAGAAAAACACAGGTAACAATGCAGAGGATAATTGTTATTGGATCCATTAGATACATGTCTGTGACAACACCTGGAGATAAAAGGGAGAATCATAAGCTGAAGAGTAGGAATGGTCAAAAAGCCTTCACAAGTGAAAAATAGAAAATGTTATTCTTATGAAAAACAGTATATAAAAACATTTAATCAAAATATTGATGCAAAGTTCGTATACCGGTAAAAAATCTCAGTCCAAATTGGAAGTCATTTTTGTATCCAAACTCAAAAACAAACATTTAAAGCTTAGGTGAAGCCAAAGCAAAAACATCAGCACAAGAGACTTAACTTACAGTGATTTGGATGTGTCTCTTGTGCTGATTCTTTTAGATTAAATCCTCCTCCAAGGATATAGTAGCTGTAGTATGGCTTCTATGAATGGTGGAGCTGTGTGGTAAGGGTGTGCATAGTCTGGCTTTCTTGATGAGAGCTTATGACAGCCCTTTAGTTCTATTTACTGCCATCAATGGATGGAGGAGAGTTTCATTTAAAAGAAGAGGCTTTAACACAAGGGACACAGCTTACTGACTGTAAGTTATGAAACGTGTGATGCTTTTTCTGTTTTTTTTTATTTTGGTTGGGCTTTGTATTTAATAGATTGATTATACAGTATCTCACAAAAGTAAGTACACCCCTCACATTTTGTAAATATTTTATTATATCTTTTCATGTGACAACACTGAAGAAATTACACTTTGCTACAATGTAAAGTAGT
The DNA here is from genome assembly GCA_037952925.1 of Lithobates clamitans. NCBI lineage: Eukaryota > Metazoa > Chordata > Amphibia > Anura > Ranidae > Lithobates > Lithobates clamitans. The sequence continues at coordinate 87,729 of JBBGZY010001496.1, forward strand.
GAGTGTACAGCTTGTATAACAGTGTAAATTTGCTGCCCCCTCAAAAAACTCAACACACAGCCATTAATGTCTAAACCGCTGGCAACAAAAATGAGTACACCCGTAAGTGAAAATGTCTAAATTGGACCCAAAGTGTTAATATTTTGTGTGGCCACCATTATTTTACAGCACTGCCTTAACCCTCTTGGGCATGGAGTTCACCAGAGCTTCCCAGGTTGCCACTGGAGTCCTCTTCCACTCCTCCATGATGACATCACAAAGCTGGTGGATGTTGGAGACCTTGCGCTCCTCCACCTTCTGTTTGAGGATGCCCTACAAATGCTCAATAGGGTTTAGGTCTGGAGACCTCCCTTAAAGCGGAAGTTCCATTTTTGAGTGGAACTCCACTTTAATTGTTGGACAGCACAACACGTCTTGGTTTTAAAGTAAACATTAAAGCCAGTTTTTATTTTTTTATTAAACTATTAAAAAAATTGATCATTTTAAACATATTAAATGAAGCCGAAAGTCTGCTATGGGTCCATAAAAAAACACTTGACATGAAGTACTGCATTATCAATGCAAAATTTTCATTTGAGTACTAAAAATGGGTTATGAAATATTCCATCTAACAAGGCATCTTTAATGGAGTAGAGACAGACACAGGTCATTAAAGGCTAATGTTCTGTTTAAGCCCAAAACACAAACTTTTTCCTCTTACCTACCTTACCTTCCCCTTAGGTAGGGGACAGAGCACTACAGTCTTACCTTTAGGTTTTTTTCTTAAAGTAGGTCGAATGCGGGTCAAAAAGAGGTCAACTGCAGATCAAATGCACATGTCAATGCATACTGAATGATCTCAGAAGCATCTTAAACCAATGTGAAAATATCAACACCAGTCCAAACTAGGTCCACACAGTCCTATATGATGTTAGGTGATGGCAGTACCCTTTACTTGACAGTTGATGCCTCTAGCAGTGACCTGGTAGCACTGATAGGGTTCTGGTTGCAGAGCCTAGTTCTGGAGAGTAGAGTCTCTCCTTGTCTCTTTTACCTCCTGATATTGGATTCTCCAGTGTTAGTGAGTGTAAGATCACCTCGGCTAGTGTTCCAAAACTTTTCTGGACATAAAGTCTAAGAGGTCCTGCACAAAATGCTGATCAAGGTTAGAAGCTCCAACATGGAATATTGCTTCAGTACTGTTTTAATGTTATCAGAGTGCAGAGTGAAAATTCTTCTGGTGTTGGCATCCTGGACCAAACAACTCACTGACTGCAGACTAAAGGGAATAGTCAAGTGGGTACACCGTGTGTTCTTCTTACCACGTTCCTGTGACTTATGACTATATTTGCTGTTCTCATTTAAGAGAACAGACTGCAGACTAAAGGGAATAGTGGGTACACCGTGTGTTCTTCTTAACAAACAAATACAAGCGCGCCACCAATAACTGTGTATCTGAATACAATGTATACAACTACATTTTCGTGATTCACCACTATTCACGTGAAGAAATGTTTTTAAAAAATAGATACATTATTCAAACTAGCTGAAATATCTTGTTTATGCAAAGTGTTTATATGTCATAAATAAGGAGCAACTAATTTACTCCATTTCCTTTTACCTATACCAATGGGTTAAACAAATAACTTTTCAAATAGTGAAATATAAGTAAAAAGTTACCAAGTGCCTATTAAAACTGGTGCTTATGTGAAAAAAATCAACTGTATAGATCTATGCGTTCATAATCTTTCAACACACCAATTAAATTACGTGTTCCTCTTTAAAAAAATAGCAGAAATAAATACCCTTGTGATGTGTCATAAAAGATAAAGTCCATATGAGGATATCTTGTATTGTAGATCAATCATGAATCTTCTGCTTTGGAACAAACAAATAAATAATCTTCCCGCTATAGGTAAAGTAGAAATGCTCGCTTACCGAATTTGTAGGATCTCAAATTATAGAGATCTTAAAGGCTTGTTGCATTCGCCTGCCGGCATCTGTGATCTCCACCTGGGTAGTAATCCAGAAAGTTTTTCCTGTTTTTCTTCAATGGAATAACCAAAAGACACTTTCTTTGGGTTCAGGTGTTAAACTTCCACAGCTGTGGGAGGGAAGGTCAATTATCTTCCCTCAATCCTCCACACATCCAGACCCCTCAATGAAAACAAAACGGGGGAAACTCCATAGTGTAGATATAAAAATTTATTAAAAGTCACTTGTAATTCCACAGCAATTGCACACAGCACTAAGAACACAGCATTTCAGAAACTGCAAGCCAAAAAGTCAAATCAAATTGCACAGCAACATCACCGCAAATAGTGCACAGCAAAGGGAACTGGATAAAAATGTTTCACAGGCAGCAGAGGGTTGAGCTTTCTCACTGCATAGGGAAAAAATGAATAAAACGTGATGGCATCACAGCCACTTGCTCCATGCTGTGACTTATGACTTATGACTATGTTTGCTGTTCTCATTTAAGAGTGTAAGGAAGCAGCTTAGAAAGTCAAATAGGATTAATTATAAAATATGTGGTTTATGTGCCAAGAAACCATCTGTCTAACAAAAGATCTTTGTGTCATGGATGAGTTGTTTTGGAAGAAACATCAGGGTTTTAGTCTGATTTGAAAGAAACATACTAGCTCACTAGCTCGCTCACTCACCCTCTGGCCTGCTAGGCTTCCCATCAGCCCTGCACTTACTGCATGCAGGTCACAGCTGCGGCGGTGGCTTCCCCCCTCCGTCTTCTCCATGTCCCGGCCAATCGGGTCTTAGGACTCCCGGCGGATGGGGTCTCAGGTCCTGCTTCCTGATTGGCTGGGAGGAGAAACAGGAAGACATTGGCAGCTTCTTGGGCAGAAAAAGAAGGTGCCTCCCCTAGACAGATCTGTAGAGCGGCCACTTGGTCAAGTTTCCAAGGCACTATTGGCTGGAACTTGTGTCCAGGGCAGACCAAACCTTCGGTAGGAAGGTTCTGCAAGCAGGAGTCCCGCCCTAAGCAGGTAATTCTAGCCTATCCTCTCAGGTAACTGTCCTGGAAGATGATTTGGGAAAACAAAGTTATTACCTGTTAACTCTATCCAGGAATCTTCCAGGACACCGTTAGTTCCCACCCGGTTTATTTTTGTATTTATCTGTATGTTTTTTAACTGGTTGTAGCCTTTGTTAATTTTCTACTACTCACGGGCTGTCTATATGATGGCTTTTTAACTAATGTGGATCATGTGTTTCCTGCTTAGGTGGGAGGGGACTCTCTCAGGTAGCTGTCCTGGAAGATTCCTGGAAATACAGTTTGCAGGTAATAACCTTGTTTTTATATTCAGTGACTTTTTTTTTACACCTAATTTCTAGTGATAATTTAATTTTTTAAATATACATTAGATGGGATTTTTAAATAATTAAAAAAATCACCCTAGGTTTATATAATCAAATTTAATGTAATTTGTTATGATTTATTTTTTTTTGGTGTAGTTATAATGATGGATTCATTTACTTATTAACCACTTGTCCTCCAAAAGCTTTTACTCCCTTCATGACCAGAGCATTTTTGCTATTTAGCGCTGTGCTACTTTTTTTTTTGCAATATAAACAAAAAAAAGACCGACATTTTAGAAAAAAAAACAATGTGTACCCCACAAGTAAACTTTCCTTTGCACAAGCATCCCATTTTGTACAATTTTATTTTTGAGGGTGTGCACATAGGCTTTGCTTACAATTTTTTTTAGATGGTTTAAATTTAGGTCCCTTCCATTCCACAGTTAATATAGAGTTTTTTCAGATGATTTTCCTGGTAGTTGATTTTAGAGATATCATGCTATTATAATTGACCCCCCGTATGTGGTTGACATATCTGCATCAAATAGCATGGTTCTTCCATTCTCAAATATAGAATGGGTTAATCCTTTCTGCAATGTCGTTTTGTTCTAGGTTGTATGGTACAGTAGTTTGAAATATTATGCCATGCATTCTGAGAATCGCCTGTGAGTGCCTGTACATTCAGTTTCATTGTCTGTGTGCAATACACTCAGCATTTTGCCAAAATTTGTTACTTACTTGAGCCAAATACTGTTCAAGTTTCTCTTTACTTTTGTTGTGTAACAGACATACGAGTCAATTCACTAAACTTTACCGAATGTGATAATGGTATAATATTACTCATTTGCATACATTATCACATGCAGTAAATCAAGTCTAATTCATGACTCAGAGCCGGGTACCAGAGAGTAAAAAACGATGTAATATTTACCACCAGGGTCTTGTGGGTGGTATCACATTTGTCAAATATTAGCATGAGGTTCGGGGGGACACCCACGTTATTTTTTGATAAATAGGATAAATAGCTGGTTGCTAAGGAGCGCCCTGGGAAGTCAGCCACCATGTCCTGCACAGCCAAAGACTCATCAGCTGTCAGCAGGTTCCCCATTGACAGCTGAATGTAAAAAAAAGCCACGTGCCATCTATTGTTAATATACCAAATCCATTCTGCACTTGCAGAACCTAATGCAAGCTCTTCATATTTTATCTACAGTGTTTGTTACACTCCTGTTAACCCTGTATAATTGATGTTTCTACATTTGTAACCTGCAATATCTTAATACAAATACAAGTTAAAAAAAAAAAAAAGTTGAAAATTAAAAATGTTGAAAAAAAAACAGCAATGCATATGTAGTGCCCCTACCAAGATTGGTAGAGGATTAGTGGTGTTTTGCTAGAATAGCAGGGGGTGTGGCCGCCTACACTTGGGCTCAGGGATACCTCCTCTGCTTGGGAGTGGATTCTGCTGGCAAGAGAGGATGGGCTGAGACCTGAGTGGCAGGAAATCCCATGTGAAAGAAGTGACCAATGGTTAATTTCTGTGGTCTTGAAGGTGGTCTCTCATAAAAAGGGGGGGTCACATGTCCTAGGGAGTCGAGGAGGGAGAAATGAGGAAAGCATGGAGTAGCTGGTGTGTTAGGGCGTTCCCCTGCCGGGGAGGGGAACGTGCCATGCGAAGTGGAGGGATGGAGAAGCCATCAGGAGGAGGAATTTCGGGAGGATTGAAGTGACTGGAAAGCCTGGGAATTCAGAGATCCTGGAGCTGGATAGCCGAAGGTGACTCTGGGGAGGCCAAGGTCGGGTTCCCTGGAGCAGAAGTCAGCAAGTAACGCAGGAGGAAGTAGCAACTAAGTGGAAAAAGGAGACTGGGAAACAGCTTTCTGTTAGTAGAACATGGACTGTTGTTGGGAGAGTGCAAAGGGAGTGCAAACCCAGTGAAGCTATTCAGAAATAAGGAAACACTTCTTGGGGTTAGTGATGGAAGATGGACACTGCAAGTCACGGATATAGGTGGTGAGGCCTATGACTTTGAGTTTCAACTTTCATGACATTATTCAGAGTGATGCTTAGCTGCCCAAATAGGAAGTGTACTTCAGAAAACAGGAAGGGACAGTTAACAGAGGGAGTTTAATCTACAAAGCTACGGCTATGGATTAATATCTCACACGCATTAAGAATGGGATTTATCAGTACATCTCATATTCTTGATTGACCTGTCCTACCATCAGTTTCAAATAAAGCAACATAAAAATTCAGAATCTTGTCTGCTGTGAAATGGGAATTGCATAGGAAGGTCGGAGGGAAGCAGGATGGAAAAAGGCAAATGAACAAATCAGCAGCTCCCAAGGGAGTAGTGAGCTACACATACACCAAATGTTTTTTCAAAACGGTGTGCCCCCCCTTTAAATCCATACCAGACCCTTATCCAAGCATGCAGCCTGGCAGTTCAAAAAAGGGGGTGATAAGTAAACCATACCAGGTCACATGCCCTCAACATGGGGGGAGTGCTCTGCCCCCCCCCAAAGCACCTTGTCAAAGCACAAAATGCTGATCAAGGTTAGAAGCTCCAACATGGAATATTGCTTCAGTACTGTTTTAATGTTATCAGAGTGCAGAGTGAAAATTCTTCTGGTGTTGGCATCCTGGACCAAACAACTCACTGACTGCAGACTAAAGGGAATAGTCAAGTGGGTACACCGTGTGTTCTTCTTACCACGTTCCTGTGACTTATGACTATATTTGCTGTTCTCATTTAAGAGAACAGACTGCAGACTAAAGGGAATAGTGGGTACACCGTGTGTTCTTCTTAACAAACAAATACAAGCGCGCCACCAATAACTGTGTATCTGAATACAATGTATACAACTACATTTTCGTGATTCACCACTATTCACGTGAAGAAATGTTTTTAAAAAATAGATACATTATTCAAACTAGCTGAAATATCTTGTTTATGCAAAGTGTTTATATGTCATAAATAAGGAGCAACTAATTTACTCCATTTCCTTTTACCTATACCAATGGGTTAAACAAATAACTTTTCAAATAGTGAAATATAAGTAAAAAGTTACCAAGTGCCTATTAAAACTGGTGCTTATGTGAAAAAAATCAACTGTATAGATCTATGCGTTCATAATCTTTCAACACACCAATTAAATTACGTGTTCCTCTTTAAAAAAATAGCAGAAATAAATACCCTTGTGATGTGTCATAAAAGATAAAGTCCATATGAGGATATCTTGTATTGTAGATCAATCATGAATCTTCTGCTTTGGAACAAACAAATAAATAATCTTCCCGCTATAGGTAAAGTAGAAATGCTCGCTTACCGAATTTGTAGGATCTCAAATTATAGAGATCTTAAAGGCTTGTTGCATTCGCCTGCCGGCATCTGTGATCTCCACCTGGGTAGTAATCCAGAAAGTTTTTCCTGTTTTTCTTCAATGGAATAACCAAAAGACACTTTCTTTGGGTTCAGGTGTTAAACTTCCACAGCTGTGGGAGGGAAGGTCAATTATCTTCCCTCAATCCTCCACACATCCAGACCCCTCAATGAAAACAAAACGGGGGAAACTCCATAGTGTAGATATAAAAATTTATTAAAAGTCACTTGTAATTCCACAGCAATTGCACACAGCACTAAGAACACAGCATTTCAGAAACTGCAAGCCAAAAAGTCAAATCAAATTGCACAGCAACATCACCGCAAATAGTGCACAGCAAAGGGAACTGGATAAAAATGTTTCACAGGCAGCAGAGGGTTGAGCTTTCTCACTGCATAGGGAAAAAATGAATAAAACGTGATGGCATCACAGCCACTTGCTCCATGCTGTGACTTATGACTTATGACTATGTTTGCTGTTCTCATTTAAGAGTGTAAGGAAGCAGCTTAGAAAGTCAAATAGGATTAATTATAAAATATGTGGTTTATGTGCCAAGAAACCATCTGTCTAACAAAAGATCTTTGTGTCATGGATGAGTTGTTTTGGAAGAAACATCAGGGTTTTAGTCTGATTTGAAAGAAACATACTAGCTCACTAGCTCGCTCACTCACCCTCTGGCCTGCTAGGCTTCCCATCAGCCCTGCACTTACTGCATGCAGGTCACAGCTGCGGCGGTGGCTTCCCCCCTCCGTCTTCTCCATGTCCCGGCCAATCGGGTCTTAGGACTCCCGGCGGATGGGGTCTCAGGTCCTGCTTCCTGATTGGCTGGGAGGAGAAACAGGAAGACATTGGCAGCTTCTTGGGCAGAAAAAGAAGGTGCCTCCCCTAGACAGATCTGTAGAGCGGCCACTTGGTCAAGTTTCCAAGGCACTATTGGCTGGAACTTGTGTCCAGGGCAGACCAAACCTTCGGTAGGAAGGTTCTGCAAGCAGGAGTCCCGCCCTAAGCAGGTAATTCTAGCCTATCCTCTCAGGTAACTGTCCTGGAAGATGATTTGGGAAAACAAAGTTATTACCTGTTAACTCTATCCAGGAATCTTCCAGGACACCGTTAGTTCCCACCCGGTTTATTTTTGTATTTATCTGTATGTTTTTTAACTGGTTGTAGCCTTTGTTAATTTTCTACTACTCACGGGCTGTCTATATGATGGCTTTTTAACTAATGTGGATCATGTGTTTCCTGCTTAGGTGGGAGGGGACTCTCTCAGGTAGCTGTCCTGGAAGATTCCTGGAAATACAGTTTGCAGGTAATAACCTTGTTTTTATATTCAGTGACTTTTTTTTTACACCTAATTTCTAGTGATAATTTAATTTTTTAAATATACATTAGATGGGATTTTTAAATAATTAAAAAAATCACCCTAGGTTTATATAATCAAATTTAATGTAATTTGTTATGATTTATTTTTTTTGGTGTAGTTATAATGATGGATTCATTTACTTATTAACCACTTGTCCTCCAAAAGCTTTTACTCCCTTCATGACCAGAGCATTTTTGCTATTTAGCGCTGTGCTACTTTTTTTTTTGCAATATAAACAAAAAAAAGACCGACATTTTAGAAAAAAAAACAATGTGTACCCCACAAGTAAACTTTCCTTTGCACAAGCATCCCATTTTGTACAATTTTATTTTTGAGGGTGTGCACATAGGCTTTGCTTACAATTTTTTTTAGATGGTTTAAATTTAGGTCCCTTCCATTCCACAGTTAATATAGAGTTTTTTCAGATGATTTTCCTGGTAGTTGATTTTAGAGATATCATGCTATTATAATTGACCCCCCGTATGTGGTTGACATATCTGCATCAAATAGCATGGTTCTTCCATTCTCAAATATAGAATGGGTTAATCCTTTCTGCAATGTCGTTTTGTTCTAGGTTGTATGGTACAGTAGTTTGAAATATTATGCCATGCATTCTGAGAATCGCCTGTGAGTGCCTGTACATTCAGTTTCATTGTCTGTGTGCAATACACTCAGCATTTTGCCAAAATTTGTTACTTACTTGAGCCAAATACTGTTCAAGTTTCTCTTTACTTTTGTTGTGTAACAGACATACGAGTCAATTCACTAAACTTTACCGAATGTGATAATGGTATAATATTACTCATTTGCATACATTATCACATGCAGTAAATCAAGTCTAATTCATGACTCAGAGCCGGGTACCAGAGAGTAAAAAACGATGTAATATTTACCACCAGGGTCTTGTGGGTGGTATCACATTTGTCAAATATTAGCATGAGGTTCGGGGGGACACCCACGTTATTTTTTGATAAATAGGATAAATAGCTGGTTGCTAAGGAGCGCCCTGGGAAGTCAGCCACCATGTCCTGCACAGCCAAAGACTCATCAGCTGTCAGCAGGTTCCCCATTGACAGCTGAATGTAAAAAAAAGCCACGTGCCATCTATTGTTAATATACCAAATCCATTCTGCACTTGCAGAACCTAATGCAAGCTCTTCATATTTTATCTACAGTGTTTGTTACACTCCTGTTAACCCTGTATAATTGATGTTTCTACATTTGTAACCTGCAATATCTTAATACAAATACAAGTTAAAAAAAAAAAAAAGTTGAAAATTAAAAATGTTGAAAAAAAAACAGCAATGCATATGTAGTGCCCCTACCAAGATTGGTAGAGGATTAGTGGTGTTTTGCTAGAATAGCAGGGGGTGTGGCCGCCTACACTTGGGCTCAGGGATACCTCCTCTGCTTGGGAGTGGATTCTGCTGGCAAGAGAGGATGGGCTGAGACCTGAGTGGCAGGAAATCCCATGTGAAAGAAGTGACCAATGGTTAATTTCTGTGGTCTTGAAGGTGGTCTCTCATAAAAAGGGGGGGTCACATGTCCTAGGGAGTCGAGGAGGGAGAAATGAGGAAAGCATGGAGTAGCTGGTGTGTTAGGGCGTTCCCCTGCCGGGGAGGGGAACGTGCCATGCGAAGTGGAGGGATGGAGAAGCCATCAGGAGGAGGAATTTCGGGAGGATTGAAGTGACTGGAAAGCCTGGGAATTCAGAGATCCTGGAGCTGGATAGCCGAAGGTGACTCTGGGGAGGCCAAGGTCGGGTTCCCTGGAGCAGAAGTCAGCAAGTAACGCAGGAGGAAGTAGCAACTAAGTGGAAAAAGGAGACTGGGAAACAGCTTTCTGTTAGTAGAACATGGACTGTTGTTGGGAGAGTGCAAAGGGAGTGCAAACCCAGTGAAGCTATTCAGAAATAAGGAAACACTTCTTGGGGTTAGTGATGGAAGATGGACACTGCAAGTCACGGATATAGGTGGTGAGGCCTATGACTTTGAGTTTCAACTTTCATGACATTATTCAGAGTGATGCTTAGCTGCCCAAATAGGAAGTGTACTTCAGAAAACAGGAAGGGACAGTTAACAGAGGGAGTTTAATCTACAAAGCTACGGCTATGGATTAATATCTCACACGCATTAAGAATGGGATTTATCAGTACATCTCATATTCTTGATTGACCTGTCCTACCATCAGTTTCAAATAAAGCAACATAAAAATTCAGAATCTTGTCTGCTGTGAAATGGGAATTGCATAGGAAGGTCGGAGGGAAGCAGGATGGAAAAAGGCAAATGAACAAATCAGCAGCTCCCAAGGGAGTAGTGAGCTACACATACACCAAATGTTTTTTCAAAACGGTGTGCCCCCCCTTTAAATCCATACCAGACCCTTATCCAAGCATGCAGCCTGGCAGTTCAAAAAAGGGGGTGATAAGTAAACCATACCAGGTCACATGCCCTCAACATGGGGGGAGTGCTCTGCCCCCCCCCAAAGCACCTTGTCCCCATGTTGATGGTGTACTAATGACACTGGCTGGGAACGGGTTAAAATCTAGGGCCAATCAAAGGATTAACTGTGTGCCATAACAATGTGAGCTGCTTTTAATTTTCTATCTGTCTTTTTTTCCCTGCTTTGCAGGGAGAATAAACAGCCAGATTGCTGTGTTTCTGTAAATACAGAACTCTGTGTGTGATTGGCCACAACCAATCAGCTGACTTCTGCCAAAATCGTTGGCTGAAATCAGCTGCAAAACTCATTCTGTGTCCAATCACAGCACTGGCCAGTAGGGGGTGCTGCATGCCCCAAACCAGGAAGCAAGCCAGTGACTTATCGGTACGTTGTCTGGCCTGCCTGGGTCACTCAACCACAGTAAATCTACTGTGGGCAGGTGGCAAGGAGTTAAACTGGGTATTTAATGATCCTGCACCTTGTTACATTTGTATGGTTCCAATTCAGGAATCCTCCTGCTGATAGCAGTAAGAGTTAAAAGGTGAATCCGTTTGGGGGTGGGAGCAAGAGCATTCATTGGCAGCTTTCCCACAGCCTGTGACCGCTCTTTGACAAAGAACAGCGTATTACCTCCTGCAGTACTGACAGGTATTATCCAGCAACTAGTGCTTAGGAATTATTATCACTGCTAAGCGCTTGTTTATCTACTTTTGATGCAGATGACATAAGTCTGTTCAAACTATTTAAGCTAGCTGGACTGTGGTTGTAAAGTGTGGCACATTGTGATCAAATACTCTTTAAGGTCTGATTCACACCTATGCATTTTTAAGTTCTTTTTGCATTTTGCAGATTTGCAGTACAGTCCATTTAACATGGTTTCCTATTGAACACGTTCTGTAGTGCAAATCTGAAAAATACAAAAATCACTAAAATTGCATAGGTGTGAATCGGGTCTTAATGTGAACAAAATGCTCTGACCTGGAAAATTGTTAGGCCGAAAGATAGATACCCTACATGCTATTATTATCACTATTTCAAAATGTCATCTGTTGTGGCTCTTTTATTTCCATGCAAGTGGCTATATCTGATGATATAAATAAATAAAAATGATAGTCGATTACACTGTGATTTATGCTTTAAGGTAATGCAACTTGTGAGCATACCACTGTACTTTTATAAAAAAAAGTGTGAATGCTACTTAAAGGATTTTTTTGACTTATTTGATGTCATGGTGAATATTCCTGGAGGATTGGAGTTTTAGGTTAACTTTTTTCCATGAAGAAGTCCTCGTGACGGAACATGTCGGGGTGTGGTTATACGGCATTCTAGCACCTGTGACGTAAGTGTTGAGACACGGAGCAGTGGGAAGCAGAGGATTTGTCTTAGGAGCGGGTGAGATTGTTACCAACATCAACTCTCCCTGGGTCCGCTGAGACCGCTGCTATTTGGTTTACACCACTGCATGGATTGCTTTGATGTGATTTGCCTGTTGCCTGCTGTGATGATTTTTTTTGCATGTGAGTACAATTAATACATTTTTGAATGGTATCACACTATTGGAGCACTCTTTTTCATTCACATGTGGAGCTATCACTTCAGGAAGAGTACTTGATATATACACCATTGGACTCTGGAGATCGTATTTTAAACCCCATATGAGCAGGTTGAGGCGATTCTGGCCAAACACCAGAGTGTGAGGGTATAGCAGCTGGTGAGTTTGTATTTTTGAGGGTAGTGGAATCACATCACTGAGGTGCGGTAGATGATTACAAGATTCACATTTTGTTTTCCTACCGGAGATTTCATCACTTTTTAAACTTCCGTTCACACTGCATATGGACTGTTTTTATATACTTATTAAACAGTTTATCATTCCTTGATAAGTGATATATACCTTTTACACTTGTCACGGGGTGTATGTTTATTTTATTTTATTTGTTTTGGTTCATATTATATATGGATTGTTTTATTTATTTATTTGAGAAGTGACACATTCATCTTATAGGGTTCATCTGTTACTTGCTGTTCACATTGTATATGGACTGGTCTTATGCATTTGCACCATTCACTTATTACTCTTTGAGGAGTGTTACATACATTTTACACTTGTCACAGGGTGTTACACATTTGCTTGAACACAGTATTTAGATGCTGTATGCTTATAGACACAGTTTTTTATTTAATTTATTTTATTTTCACTGAGAGTTTGATCCTTTTTATTTTTGTAGTTTTCACAGCAGTTTGTCTGTTTCACGGTAGAGCCACTATTCATTCTTATATCTATAGAGGTTTAAATTCGGTTCACATGTAACTTTTTTTTTTCTGCATTTCCCAAAAACTTGTGGCAAAAAATTAAGTCTTCAAAAGTTTCTTTGGGTGTCTGCTTTCAAAATGTGGTCCTTTTGGGGATGTTTGTACTGTCCTGGCACTCCAGGGCCTCCAAACATGTGTCAGGAAATTAGCTGCATAATTTGTCTCTTTAAAGTGATTGTAAAGTCTTGTTTTTTTTTGTTTTTTGTTTTTGTTTTTTTAAATAACAAACATGTTATACTTAACTCCTCTGTGCAGTTGGTTTTGCATAGAGCAGCCTGGATCCTCCTCTTCTAGGGTCCATCTTTGCTGCTCCTTGCCCCTCCCTCCTATTGAGTGCCCCACATTGTGTGTCCATTCAGACATGGAGCCCCGACCTGACCCCGCCCCTCTCTCCCCCGATTGGCTGACTGACTTTGATTGACAGTTGCGGGAGCCAATTGCGCTGTTTCTCAGCCAATCAGGAGGAGTGTCCTGGATGACTTAGACATCGTGGACATGGCTCGAGAGAGATGCGGCTTAGGTAAGTAATTAGAGGGCGCTGGGGAGGCTGCTACACACAAAAGGTTTTTTTTTGTGTATTAAGGTAAAAAAACTTCTGCCCTTACAACTCCTTTAAAGCCCAAAGCTGCTCCTTGGATTTGGGGCCCTTTTATGTGTCTAGACTGTGAAAAAGCCTCACACATGTGGTATCCACGTACTCAGGAGTAATAGCAGAATGTGTTTGGGGTATTTGTAAGTATCCCTATCCTATGTGTGAGAAATAACAATTTTGTAAAAAAAAGCTAATTTTATTTAATTTCTTATATTCCATAAGATTATGACAAAAAATTACAACTTCAAAAAAACTCACCATGCCTCTTATGGAATACATTGGACTGCCTACTTTCCAAAAATGGGTCATGTTGGGGGTATTTGTACTGCCCTGACAATTTAGGGCTTGAAGAAATGAGAGCAGTAAGAACATCAAGGTTGATTCATTTCAAATATACTCTATACCATAGTTTGTAAACTCTATAACTTTCACACCATCCAAATAATATACACTTATTTTTTTGTTTTGTTTTTTACCAAAGAAATGTAACAGAATTCATTTTGGCCTAAGTTCATGAGGAGGGATTTTTTATTTGCTAAGTTTTATAACAGAAACTAAGGGAAATAGTTTTTCTCAGTTTTCAGTCCTTTTTTTCCTTTATATGGTAAAAAAATAAAAATATTAGTGATTATTTCTTACACCCAAAGAAAGCTCTGTCTGTCTAAAAAAATGATATGAAATTAATTAGGGTACAGTGTCATAGTCAGTAAAATTCTCACAGTGCTGAAAAATGAAAAACTGCCTGAATAGGAATGGTGTTTTACATGTCGGTCTTCAAGTGGTTAGTCTATTTTTGAACTGGTATCACTTTTTTTCCACTTTTCTTACAGCTTGTGACATGCAATGAGTGTTTAGTACAAACTTTCTAATTTAAAGATTCTATCTCTTTCTTGACATTATTGCATTTGGTCTTAGAACATTCCAAAACAAGTAACATTTACCAAATTAACTTAAAGATATTTTAATTTCTGTGCTAATTTCCATGCTATAAAAGAAAGCATACTTTTTTCTTCCTGTAAAGGTTCTTTGTATACTCTAAAGCCCTGAAGCACAAATTCTACTTCCTAGTACATATTTAGTGTGGCAGTGACTCAAAATAATTCAAAGCTGAATTCAGGGATAAGCAAATATTGTCTAAATACAAGAGTCATGTGTATTTCTTCATAACGTTACTGGGAGTGAGGTAACGATGATCCATTGGACAGGTGGAGAGGGTAAGCGCTCTGTGTGCCTCCTAAAATGCATCAGGGATTGTGGTGGTACCCGATGTGTAGGAGACTAACCCATATTAAGTGCCTAGAGTAGCCCTGAAGAACCCTCCCAGGGTAAGCCTCTCATGTGAACCTTGCTTGGAGGGAAACATGGAGGACGTATGACCACCCCATCATCCATGCTAATGCAAGCCACATCCGTGCCTCATCCATGCCACATTCGTGCCTCATCCATGTCACATCAGTGCTCATCCATGCCACATCAGTGCTCATCTGTGCCACATGCATGCCACATCAGTGCTCATCCGTGCCACATCCATGCCTCATCCTTGCCTCATCCTTGCCACATCTATGCCTCATCCCTGCCACATCAGTGCTCATCCGTGCCACATCCATGCCACATCAGCGCTCATCCTGACGGTGCTCCCTGCATTTTGTTCCTCTGTATGTGGCCAGGCTGTGTAAAAGTCTCACATATGTGGTATCGCCATACTCAGGAGAAGTAGCAGAATGTTTTTTAGGGTGTAATTTTTGCTATGTACATGCCATGTGTTAAAAATACCTTATAGATTGAAAACTTTTTGTACAAAAAAATGCGTTTTCATTTTCTTTTCACGTTTTCCAAAAACTTGTGTAAAAAGATGACACATTCAAAAGACTCATTATGCCTCCTAGATTATGTGTTTGGGTGTTTGCTTTCCAAAATGAGGTCATTTTGTGGGTGTTTCCATTGTCCTGGTGCTCTAGGGCCTTCAAAATTGTAATAGGCAGTCAAGAAATTAAATGGGTAATTTATGTCCCCGGAACACATGATGGTGCTCCCTGTAAGTTGGGCCTCTGTATGTGGCCAGGCTGCAAAAAAGTCTCACACATGTGGTATCACTATACTCAGGAGGAGTACCAGAATGTATTTTGGGGTGTAGTTGCAAGTATGCATATTCTGTGTGACAGAAAATAACCTGACAATATGACAATTTTGTGAAACTCACCATGCCTCTTACTAAACACCTTGGAATGTCTACTTTCCAAAAAGGGGTCATTTGGGGGGTATTCATACTGTCCTGGCTTGTAAGTGTCTGAAGAAATGAGATAAGCCTTCAGAACATCTGGTGTGATCAGGTGTGATCAATTTTCAGTGATTGGCACCATAGCTTGTAAACTCTATAACTTTCATAAAGACCAAATAATATACACTTTATTTTAGTTATTTTTACCAAAGATATGTAGCAGTATACATTTTGGCCAAAATTTATGAAGAAAAATTACTCATTTGCTAAATTTTATAACAAAAACAAAGAAAAATGCATTTTTTTACAAAATATTCAGTCTTTTTTCATTTATAGCACACAAAATAAAAAAACCCAGTTGTGATCAAATACCACCAAAGGAAAGCTCTATTTGTGTGAAAAAAGGGCAAAAATTTACATGAGTACATGTCATTCAAAATGTGAGAGCACTGAAAGCTGAAAATTGGCCTGATTAGGAAGGGGGTAAAGGTGTCCAGTGGGCAAGTGGTTAATATTGCAAAGGAAAAAAAACACACTTACAAGATAAAGGGTTAAAAGGTGCTCAAATATAGGTACTCAGCCGGGGTGTAATATCGTCCTGCAGGCTCCGTCGGCTGGGTCCTAGTGGCAGTGGATGGAAGGAGACAGGAACTCTCTACAGCAGTGGACGTCTCACGCTGACCGGCGGAAGTGACGTCACTGGAGGATCGGAAGACGGGGCTGTAACATCAAAGGCTACGCGCTCGGAGCGCACAGCTCCTTCTACTGGTCTCTGTGAGAGGTCTTGCAATAAGAAATTTGGTGGCTTCCATGTGCCTAGTAACAGAATCTTACTAAAGGTGCACAGCTGAAGTGTGAGAACAAGCTGGTGGGGTTAAGTATTTGCTCAGCAAAGCTTCGAAGTCATATGTCATGGCAGGTAGAAACAAACCTAGCCACCGGCTGAAGTAGAGATGTGGTCCTTCTTTAAGTGTGTGAGGTTCTAAGTGTAAAGTGGCCTTTAGCCTTAAAGTGTTAAATGCCCACATAAAGTAAGAACTTAAGGGAATTTTAAAGGAATGAATTTTTAAAAAATAGCCATGTTATACTTACCTGCTCTGTGAAATGATTTTGCGCAGAGCAGCCCTGATCCTCTTCTTTTTAGCTACTCTGCTGGTGGTCCTGACTCCTCCCCCCTGCCGAGTGCCCCTAATACCAAGTTTCTTGCTATGGGGACACTCAAGTAGGAACACTCCAATGTGTCCATTCACACACAGTGTGGCTTGGCCCCACCCCTCCCCTCTCCTCATTGGATCAATGGCTGTGATTGACAGCAGCAGGAGCCAATTGCTCTTGCTGTTTTGTGAGCAAATGAGAATAAAGTGACCCAGAAGCGCTGCTGCTCTCGTGCACATCGCTGGATTGAGATGGGGCTCAGGTAAGTATAAGGGGGGCTGATGGGGGAGCTGCACCCAGAAGGTTTTTTTTTTGCCCTAATGCATAAAATGCATCAAGGTAAAAAACCTTGAGTCTTTAGAACCACATTAGGTGTGCAATTAACTTGGCTTGCTGTCCCTCTGTGGCCTCTATGCGGAAATATGATTCAACCTCCCCACACACGTACCCTTAAAGTGAATCTAAACCTCAGTTTTTTTAGTTCCTTTATATTAAATTTGTCATGCTTACCTGCTTTGTTCAATGGTTTTGCACAAAGCAGCCCCAAACCTCCTCTTTTGGGGTCCAGGGCTCCTGGCTCCTCTTCTCTGGCAAGTACCCACATAGCCATTTGCTTAGAAGGCCATGCTGTCTGCATCCATAGACACAGACAGTGTAGCTCGGCCCTGCCCCTCCAATCTCTCATCACAACATTTGATTGACAATGGCTCCTGCTGCTGCCTCTCGAGCCCAATGCTGGATCAGGCTCGGGTAAGTATAAGGAGAGGCTGGGGATCCTGATTACAGAAGGTTATTTACTTACTTACTTAATAAAAAAATAAAAACCACGCACAGGCCATTCGAGGTCTTCCTCACAATAATAATTCAAGGAATGGTCGTGCTCGATACAATTATTCACAACAACCATACACTGATGAGGTACCCGTTTATAATCAATATGAGCCTCTAGATAGAAACTATGGTGCTTACACGCAAGAATGCGATAATAGACATATTGTTCAACATCCCACTTATCACTAGGGATGAGCCGAACACCCCCCGGTTCGGTTCGCACCAGAACCCGCGAACGGACCGCAAGTTCGCACGAACGTTAGAACCCCATTGACGTCTATGGGACTCGAACGTTCGAAATCAAAAGTGCTCATTTTAAAGGCTAATTTGCATGGTATTGTCCTAAAAAGGGTTTGGGGACCCGGGTCCTACCCCAGGGGACATGTATCAATGAAAAAAAAACTTTTAAAAACGGCCGTTTTTTCGGGAGCAGTGATTTTAATGATGCTTAAAGTAAAAAAAAAAAAGTGAAATATTCCTTTAAATATCGTACCTGGGGGGTGTCTATAGTATGCCTGTAAAGTGACGCGTGTTTCCCAGTCCCTGCACCAAATGTCATTTTTAAAGGAAAAAATCTCATTTAAAACTGCTTGCGGGTTTAATGTCATGTCGGGTCATGGCAATATGGATGAAAATCAGTGAGACAAACGGCATGGGTACCCCCCAGTCCATTACCAGGCCCTTTGGGTCTTGTATGGATATTAAGGGGAACCCCGCACCCAAATTAAAATAAGGAAAGGTCCCTATATACTCTGAACAGCAGTATACAGGCGGTGCAAACAAGACAGGGACTGTAGGTTTGTTGTTAAGTAGAATCTGTTTGTAATTTTGAACATTTTTAATGTGTTTAGCTCCAGCCAAAAAATCTTTTCTAAGCTTTTTGGAAAACATAGGGAAGGGTTATCACCCCTGTGACATTTGTTTTGCGTCTTTCCTCCTCTTCAGAAGATTTCACCTCACTTTTTTGTCCCAATGAAAAATGTTTTTGGAAAATTTGGGTTTTTTTGTGGAACAAGGATTGGAAAGCATCAGTGGAAAGGAGAAATTGTTTTCCCATATTAACTCTTACAGGAGAGAATTTCCCTTCCTTAGGGGTAGATTTCATCTCACTTCCTGTTGTCTCCTTCCGTTTGCAAGTAGGAGTCGTTTGTAAGTTAGATGTTTGAAAGTAGGGTCCTGCCCTATATACTCAGCAGAAATTTGGGCCTTAGGTGTTGCTGTGGCCAAAACACTGTAAGCCCTCACAGGGCCCTGCTGTGAAATATTAGATCAAGAATTGTAATTACATGCCCCTGTTGAACAGGAGCTGAAAAATTAGGCCTTAGGCACTGGTGCTGGTGCCACAACACTGCAACCCCTCACAGACACTCTAGTTGGAACGCAGGAACGAGCCCTGCTGCAAAGTATTGCATCAAAAATTGTAATTACACGCCCCTGTTAGACAGGGGCAGAAAAATTGGGCCTTAGGCACTGGTGCTGGTGCCACAACACTGCAACCCCTCACAGACACTCTAGTTGGAACGCAGGAACGAGCCCTGCTGCAAAGTATTGCATCAAAAATTGTAATTACACGCCCCTGTTAGACAGGGGCAGAAAAATTGGGTCTTAGGCACTGGTGCTGGTGCCACAACACTGCAACCCCTCACAGACACTCTAGTTGAAACGCAGGAACAAGCCCTGCTGCAAAGTATTGCATCAAAAATTGTAATTACACGCCCCTGTTAGACAGGGGCTGAAAAATTGGGTCTTAGGCACTGGTGCTGGTGCCACAACACTGCAACCCCTCACAGACACTCTAGTTGGAATGCAGGAACGAGCCCTGCTGCAAAGTATTACATCAAAAATTGTAATTACACGCCCCTGTTAAACAGGGGCTGAAAAATTGTGCCTTAGGCACTGGTGGTGGCGCCCAGAACCAAAAATGTTCTTACAAGCTATCAGCGTGATGATTGAGGAGGAAGAGGATAATTACTCAGGGATAGTCACTCAGCATCAGCATAGGCAGTCTTTGAAGGGATCTGAGATTTCAAAAAAAATTATTCGGTTACATCTGCATCAGGTGCTTGGTAGCTGGTGGTGATCCAAGACTGATTCATTTTTATGAAGGTCAGCCGATCGACCGAGTCGGTGGACAGACGCACCCTGTGATCGGTTACCACGCCTCCAGCAGCACTGAATGTGCGTTCCGAAAGAACGCTGGATGCAGGACAGGCCAGTAGCTCAATTGCATACTGTGCAAGCTCTGGCCAGTGATCCATCCTCAAGACCCAGTAACCCAGAGGATTTTCGGTGGGAAAGGTGTCCAAGTCTGATCTTGCCCCTAGGTATTCCTGCACCATGTAAAACAGACGCTGGCGATGGTTGCTGGAACCGATCATACCTTGGGGCTGCGGACCAAAAAATTGTCTGAACGCATCGGTCAGACGGCCACCTTCTCCACCGCTCCTTCTTTGACTGACCGAAGCCTCAGCAACACGTTGTCCAGAAACAGGAGTTTGTAACCTCCCAGTCTCTGGGAACGCGTTGCACAGACCTTTCTGCAAGGCCTCCCGAAGATGTTTCATCCTCTGCTCCCTCTGCGATGGCAAGATAAGGTCCGCAACCTTACCCTTGTAACGTGGATCAAGGAGGGTTGCCAGCCAGTATTGGTCCTTCTCCTTGATACCACGAATACGAGGATCCTTACGCAGGCTTTGCAGGATCAGGGAGGCCATGCAGCGTAGGTTTGCTGAGGCATTCGGTCCGGAGTCCTCTGGGTCACTAAGGACAACAACGTCCGCAGCCACCTCCTCCCAGCCACGTACAAGTCCATGTGTTCCTTGGGACTGATCCCTTAAAGACTGCTGATGCTGAGTGCCAGGCTCCACCTCCATACTGACACAATCTTCCTCCTCCTCCTCGTCCTCTTCCTGTGTGATCGGCGGGCACGCAGGAACACTGTCTGGATAAAGGGGGCCTTGAGAGCTAAGGAAGTCCTCCTCTTCCTGCCTCTGTTCTGCCTCAAGTGCCCTGTCCATTATTCCACGCAGCGTGTGCTCCAACAGGTGGACAAGGGGGACAGTGTCACTGATGCATGCACTGTCAGTGCTCACCATCCTCGTGGCCTCCTCGAATGGTGACAGGACAGTGCATGCATCCCTGATCATGGCCCACTGGCGTGGGGAAAAAAAACCAAGGTCCCCTGACCCTGTCCTGGTGCCATAGTCGCACAGGTACTCATTGATGGCCCTCTGCTGCGTGTGCAGCCGCTGCAGCATGGCCAACGTCGAGTTCCACCTGGTGGGCATGTCACAGATTAGGCGGTTCTTGGGCAGGTTAAACTCCTTTTGGAGGTCCGTCAGCCGAGCACTGGCATTATATGACCGGCGGAAATGCACAGAGACTTTCCTGGCCTGCCTCAGGACATCCTGTAAGCCCAGGTACCTGCCCAAGAACCGCTGCACCACCAAGTTAAGGACGTGAGCCAAACAGGGCACATGGGTCAGTTGTCCCTGTCGGAGGGCAGAGAGGAGGTTGGTGCCATTGTCGCAAACCACCATTCCTGCCTTAAGTTGGCGTGGCGTCAACCACCTCTGAACCTGCCCCTGCAGAGCTGACAGAACCTCTGCCCCAGTGTGGCTCCTGTCCCCCAAGCACACCAGCTCAAGCACCGCATGGCATCTTTTGGCCTGCGTACTTGCGTAGCCCCTTGAACGCCTACGGAGCACCGCTGGTTCCGAGGAAGAGGCCATGGAGGAAGAAGAAGAGGAGGGGGTGGAGGAGAGAGGTGTGTCACAATCAGCATTTTGGAGGCGTGGTGGCGGAACAACCTCCAACACTACTGCACCTTGTCCTGCATCCTTCCCAGCTGCCAGCAGAGTCACCCAATGCGCCGTGAAACTTAAGTAACGTCCCTGTCCATGCCTGCTGGACCATGAGTCAGCGGTAATATGCACCTTACCGCTGACCGCCCTGTCCAGCGAGGCATGGACATTGCCTTCCACATGCCGGTAGAGAGCCGGAATCGCCTTCCGTGAGAAAAAGTGGCGTTTGGGTACCTGCCACTGAGGAACCGCACATTCCACAAACTCACGGAAGGGGGCAGAGTCTACCAACTGAAAAGGCAGCAGTTGAAGTGCTAGCAATTTTGCCAAGCTAGCATTCAACCGCTGGGCATGTGGATGGCTGGGAGCAAACTTCTTTCGGCGGTGCAGCAGCTGGGGCAGGGAAATTTGCCTGGTACAATCTGACGTCGGTGTACCAAAAGCAGATTGCCCACAAGTACTTGGCTGTGACACACCTAATTCTACACCTTCATTCCTCTCACTGCAGGTCTCAGAGAGGACTGAAGGTCTAGTGGGGTTGGAAATCTCAGCTGATGAGGAGCAAGGAGAGATCGTCTTTGTTCTTTGGTGTGGGTCTTTTAGATACGCTTGCCAACGAACTGCATGGCAGGTCAACATATGTCTGGTCAAGCATGTGGTACCCAAGCGGGAGATGTTTTGGCCACGCGAGATACGCTTGAGACATATGTTGCAAATAGCAGCGGTGCGATCTGATGCACTCGTCTCAAAAAAGGCCCACACCAAAGAACTTTTTGAATAACGCGCAGAGACTGCAGCGCCCTGCACATGTGGAGCTTTGGGGTGTGATGCAGTCAATGTGCTGCCCTTAGGCTGGCCCCTGGAGGGCATCCTGCCTAGTTGGTGATGTGCCACCTCCTCCTCCTCCTCCTCCTCCTCCTCTCTCCTATCAGGCACCCACGTTGAGTCAGTGACCTCATCATCCCCTCCCTCCTCATCACTGGAGCAAACCTGGCAGTATGCTGCAGCAGGGGGAGCATGACTGCCAGATTGCTGTCCTTCTTGGGCACCCCCTCTGTCCGTGCTCATGTTACTGCCTTCATTGAGCTCAGTATCATCATCAGAGCCTTCCAAACGCTGGGCATCCTCCTGGAGCATGTACCCAACACTGTGGTCAAACAGTTCGAGGGAATCCTCATGAGGACATGGTGGAGCTAGGGAAGGAGTCACTGATGACATTGAGCTGAGGGAAGAGGCCGCTGCTTTGCCAGACAAAGCACCCTGGGCATGGGTGAGAGAGGATGAGGACGATGAGGACGGCTTGGTCATCCACTCGACCAAGTCTTCCGCATGTTGCGGCTCAACACGGCCAGCTGCCGAAAAAAAGGCCAAGCGTGTCCCATGGCCACGTGCTGATGAGGATGCACCGTCTCCACGACCAGCACTAGACACAGAGCCTGCTTGCCCTCTCTTATTGGCTTGTGACTGTCTGCCTCTCCTTCTTGGCCTTCCAGACATACTAATGGCCTGTAGCTGATCTAAGCTGGGATAGAACACCTGTAATTTTCTTAAGGTAGCTTTATATACTGTAACCAGACAAGCCTGCCTGTCAGTAGGAAGATAACAGGAACGGATCTAGCTGAACACTGTGAGCAGGACACACTGTACTAAATGTAAATAGTCTAGCTGCCTGACCGTGGTACTAATAGGATCAAATAGAACACCTGTAATTTTCTTAAGGTAGCTTTATATACTGTAACCAGACAAGCCTGCCTGTCAGGAACGGATCTAGCTGAACACTGTGAGCAGGACGCACTGCACTAAATGTAAATACCAGGAACGGATCTAGCTGAACACTGTGAGCAGGACGCACTGCACTGAATGTAAATAGCAGGAACGGATCTAGCTGAACACTGTGAGCAGGACGCACTGCACTGAATGTAAATAGCAGGAACGGATGTAGCTGAACACTGTGAGCAGGACGCACTGCACTAAATGTAAATACCAGGAACGGATCTAGCTGAACACTGTGAGCAGGACGCACTGCACTGAATGTAAATAGCAGGAACGGATCTAGCTGAACACTGTGAGCAGGACGCACTGCACTAAATGTAAATACCAGGAACGGATCTAGCTGAACACTGTGAGCAGGACGCACTGCACTGAATGTAAATAGCAGGAACGGATCTAGCTGAACACTGTGAGCAGGACGCACTGCACTGAATGTAAATAGCAGGAACGGATGTAGCTGAACACTGTGAGCAGGACGCACTGCACTAAATGTAAATACCAGGAACGGATCTAGCTGAACACTGTGAGCAGGACGCACTGCACTGAATGTAAATAGCAGGAACGGATCTAGCTGAACACTGTGAGCAGGACGCACTGCACTAAATGTAAATACCAGGAACGGATCTAGCTGAACACTGTGAGCAGGACGCACTGCACTGAATGTAAATAGCAGGAACGGATCTAGCTGAACACTGTGAGCAGGACGCACTGCACTGAATGTAAATAGCAGGAACGGATGTAGCTGAACACTGTGAGCAGGACGCACTGCACTAAATGTAAATACCAGGAACGGATCTAGCTGAACACTGTGAGCAGGACGCACTGCACTGAATGTAAATAGCAGGAACGGATGTAGCTGAACACTGTGAGCAGGACGCACTGCACTAAATGTAAATACCAGGAACGGATCTAGCTGAACACTGTGAGCAGGACGCACTGCACTAAATGTAAATACCAGGAACGGATCTAGCTGAACACTGTGAGCAGGACGCACTGCACTGAATGTAAATAGCAGGAACGGATCTAGCTGAACACTGTGAGCAGGACACACTGCACTAAATGTAAATAGTCTAGATAGAAGATAACAGGAACGGATCTAGCTAAACTGAATACAGTGTATATATATATATGCAACACCTGGGATGCATATATATACACAATACACTGTAAGTGCAGCTAACTGACTGACTGTTCTGCCTAATCTATCTAACTCAAATCAAATGACACTGTCTCTCTCTCTCTCTATCTCTCAGCACACCGGAACACACACTACACAGGGCCGCCGTGCAGGCGGCCTTATATAGTGTGGGGTGTGTACTAAATCCCCTGAGCCATAATTGGCCAAAGCCACCCTGGCTTTGGCCAATTACAGCTCTCTCTACTGACGGCGCTGTGATTGGCCAAGCATGCGGGTCATAGTGCATGCTTGGCCAATAATCAGCCAGCAATGCACTGCGATGCCGCAGTGAATTATGGGCCGTGACGCGCCACACGAATTTGGCGCGAACGGCCCATATCGTTCGCAATTCGGCGAACGACCGAACAGCCGATGTTCGAGTCGAACATGGGTTCGACTCGAACACGAAGCTCATCCCTACTTATCACATGCCAAGATCCTCACATCCTCAACATAGGCCATCAGGATGGTAGAGCCCTGGTTATTACTCCCCAGGGCGATCACAGCATCCTACTGAGGGTCTCCCACCACCATCTTCTTTTTTCCTGAAAGGCCCTAAAAAAAGCAAGAGGGGTGGAGGACTGAGAGAGGAAACAGTGGGGGGAGGAGGTACCGATCAAAAAAGGAGAAGAGTATATAGGATGCTGGGATATTGAAAGTGCTAAAATGCTTAATGAAAATGAAAAATTTGTGTTAAATCATGGCTTAAAATTTACCCCTGATAAACCAAAAGTAAATTCGGAGCATTTATCGATGTCCAAAAATATATACGAAAGATTAATATAAAAAGATATTTTCTTTCACAGCCCCCGAGGTTGATCGAGGACCATATCGGAGGAGTTAGATGATTGGGGTTATCAAATGCCTCACTCTTCAACCCACCAGGACATGTACCTCCATCAATCTCGCTATTTAAAGATCTTGTGTTGAAAGACATTGATAAACTTAAAATGAAGAAAGATAGAAATAATTTTAGATTTTTTTTTTTCATTGAGATTTTTATTGGTTTTGAACAGTTACAAGGTCAAAAATTTACATAGTTGCATCATGTACAGACAATCTTAAGTAACAAGTCGGTTTTCTTACAGGTTTTGTTCCACATTTCAAGATATCTTGTCATGGGTAAATAATCATAAGCTGATTGCAATAGTAGTAGTAGTAGTAGTAGTAATTTTAACCCTTATATTTATAGATGTCATAACCTAGATGTGAGTTATATTTGCATCTCTTGTACATAAACCTGTTTTTTAGAGGTTGTCAGTCTTACCTAGAGATACAAATCTTGACCTTTTAGAGAACATCAGATAAAACGAAAGAGTAAACCAAAGAACATAACATTGAGAAGAAAACAAGTAGTGATGGTACTACAGCCGTAGTACAACTACTACTAGTCCTCACCTGCTACTTATAGGTTACTTGCTGTTAAATTACCTGACAGTATATTCTAGTTTCTCAAAAGAAATTGGTTAAGTTGTAGGTTTTAATCCATACTTCCCATTTCCGATTGAAGCTTTCCCTATTGCTGTGGATGCTGGCATACGAGTATTCATGTGAGCAATGTAAGTTTACCCTAGAGACAACTTCTGTAAGTGTGGGCGCTATATCTTTTTCCACTGACACATTAGTGGCAGTGGCTCAAGAAGAAGCACATTAAGGTCAGGGAGTGGCCTAGCCAATCTTCAGACCTTAATCCTATAGAAAATTTATGGGGAGAGCTGAAACTTCAAGGTGCCAAATGACAGCCAAGAAACCTTAAAGTGGTTATTAAGCCACTATATGTAATTTACATCATCCGCTCTGTTTAATTATGTAATCTCCCCCTGTGACTGTGCTTTGTAAAAATAAGCAGCTATTTACCTGTTTTGCGAGTTCTGATCGGTGATCACATGACCCGCCGCCTCTCTCCTCACTCAGCCTGACAGCTGCAGTGGGTAGGGCCAAGAATCCCTGCTGACATCTGTCAGGAGGGGAGGAGGAGAGAGGTGGCCCCGCCCACTGCCATAGATGTCATGTGAGAGAGGAGAGAGAGGGCGGGTCACGTGATCGCTGATCAGCGCTCGCAAAACAGGTATATAGCTGCGTATTTTTACAAAGCACAGTCACAGGGGGAGATTACATAATTACACAGAGAGGATGCTGAAAAAAAGAACTGTTATTTGAGCAGCAGGAGGGGGGGCAGGGGCAGACACAGAGCTGACAGGCAGAGAGGGGAGCAGGGAGGAGGACACAAGAGCACAGAGAAGGACAGAACAGGGCTGCGAATGACAGAGGCACATAAACTGACCAAGGTGTCAGGGCTCAGCAGCCATGTTACACCGTGGTCAGCTTACAGGGAGGAGGGTATAGTCAGGCAGGATCAGCCAGGTTTTTCAGGTGATATAGAGGCCAAATTACACAGCACAAGCACTGTGCTGTATAACATGCTTTAAAGGAATATAATCTATTTTTTTTAATTTTGATTAACAAACGCTTTAACCACTTCTGGACCACCGCACCCCGATATACGTTCTTACTTTGAAGAGAAATATCATTGATATGGCAGCAGCTAGCTGCCATAACCCCGGTATCCTTTTCTTCAGCCGGCGGTCTGCTTTCTGAGTGGTCTCTGTGGCGGATTTGCCATGAGATCGCTTTTATCAGCAGTGGGGACCCCCCTCCCGCCGTGCTCCGGTGCCCTCCACCGCTTATCGGAGCTGTTGGCAGTGGCGGGGGCGATCAGATCTTCACCCTTGCTGGGTATGGAGATGAGTGAGGGGAAGATGGCCCCCACCCGTCTCTATAACATTGCAGGGCGGAAGCAACATCAAAACGTCACTTCCAACCATAGCTCTTAACCACTTAAGGACCAATCCTCTTTCTGAGATTTATTGTTTACAAGTTAAAAACAAGTTTTTGCTAGAAAATTACTTAGAACCCCAAACCTTATACTTTTTTTTCTAACACCCTAGAGAATAAAATGGTGGTCGTTGCAATACTTTCTGTCACACCGTATTTGCACCGACCTTGACTTTCTGTCACACCGGTCTTACAAGCGCACTTCTTTTGGAAAAAATACACTTTTTTTGGAAAAAATACACTTTTTTAAATTAAAAAATAAGACAACAGTAGCCCAATTTTATTTACATTGTGAGAGATAATGTTACGCCGAGTAAATTGATACCCAACATGTCACGCTTCAAAATTGTGCCCGCTCGTGGAATGGCGACAAAGTTTTACCCTTCCATAGGCGATGTTTAAAAAATTCTGCAGGTTGCATGTTTTAAGTTACAGAGGAGGTCTAGGGCTAGAATTATTGCTCTCACTCTACCAATCACGGCAATACCTCAGATGTGTGGTTTGAACACCGTTTTCATATGCGGGCGCTAGTCACGTATGCATTTGCTTCTGCACGCGAGCCTGTTGGGACGGGGAATTGTGTCACTTATATTCATATTACAAGTAGGGATGAGCTAAACACCCCCCCAGTTCAGTTCACAGCAGAACATGTGAACAGGCAAAAAATGTGTTCGAACATGCGAAAAGTCTATGGGATACGAACGTGAAAAATCAAAAGTGCTAATTTTAAGGGTTAATATGCAAGTTATTGTCATAAAAAGTGTTTGGGGACCTGGGTCCTGCCCCAGGGAACATGTATCAATGCAAAAAAAAGTTTTAAAAAGGCAGTTTTTTCGGGAGCAGTGATTTTAATAATGCGTAAAGTGAAGCAATAAAAGTGAAATATTCCTTTAAACTTCATACCTGGGGGGGGTCTATAGTATGCCTGTAAAGTGGCGCATGTTTCCTGTGTTTAGAACAGACCCTGCACAAAATAACATTTCTAAAGGAAAAAAAGTCATTAAAAAGTACTTGCGGCTATAATGAATTGTCTATGGGAGAAATCAAAAGTGCTAATTTTAAAAGCTTATATGCATGGTATTGTCATAAAAAGTGTTTGGGGACCTGGATCCTGCCCCAGGGGACATGTATCAATGCAAAAAAAGTTTTAAAAAACAGCAGTTTTTTCAGGAGCAGTGATTTAAATAATGCTTAAAGTGAAACAATAAAAGTGAAATATTCCTTTAAATTTCGTACCTGGGGGGTGTCTATAGTATGCCTGTAAAGTGGCGCATGTTTCCCGTGTTTAGAACAATCCCTGCACAAAATGACATTTCTAAAGGAAAAAAAGTCATTTAAAAGTACTCGCGGCTATAATGAATTGGCGGTCCTGGCAATACAGATAAAAGAAGTCATTGAAAAAACAGCATGGGATCCCCCCCCAGTCCATTATCAGGCCCTTTGGGTCTGGTATGAATATTAAGGGGAACCCCGAACCAAAATTAAAAAAAATATTTGTGTGGGGGAACCCCACGCCAAAATGTAAAAAAAAATGGCGTGGGGGTCCCCCTCAAAATTCATACCAGACGGGTCTTGTATGGATTTTAAGGGGAACTCCGTGCCAAAATTTTTTTTTAAAATGGCGTGGGGTCCCCCCAAATATCCATACCAGACTCTTATCCAAGCACGCAACCTGGCAGGCTGCAGGAAAAGAGGGGGGACGAGAGAGTGCCCCCCCTCCTGAACCGTACCAGGCCACATGCCCTCAACATGGGGAGGGTGATTTTGGGATAGCAACTCTTGCCCGGTGGTTGTGGGGGT
Organism: Lithobates clamitans; assembly: GCA_037952925.1. Classification (NCBI taxonomy): domain Eukaryota; kingdom Metazoa; phylum Chordata; class Amphibia; order Anura; family Ranidae; genus Lithobates; species Lithobates clamitans. The sequence goes on from JBBGZY010001496.1 coordinate 116,702, forward strand.
CTGCAGGCGGGGATCTTATCAGAATCTGGAAGCCCCCTTTAACAAGGGGACCCTCAGATCCTGGCCTCCCCCCTGTGTGAAATGGTAATGGGGTACAAAAGTACCCCTACCATTTCACAAAAAAGGCGTTAAAATGTTAAAAAAGACAAGACACAGCTTGGGGACAATGACGCATCTTCGCTTTGACAGTTCTTTTATAACTGAGGGCGTGGCAAAACGGTGACATTTCTTGGGTGACACCGCCCCCCTCTGATGCTTGGGGACTTCCCTATGGCTCTCCCAGGGTGTCAGAGGGGGCGGGGCCACCTGTTTATGTAACTATATAAACTAAAATATTCCGCGCTTAGGACAGTATGAAAAAGAACTGCAGCCCCCCCCCCAAAAAAATGGAAAAACACTGAGGTGAAATCCAAAGAAATGATTTAAAAAACTCTAATGGGGAATGTGGCTCTGTTCAAGGCGTGTAATAGTAGGGAGTGTGTGGTGATAATATTGTGAGAAAAACCATAAACAAAACATATCATGTGTATACCATAAAAAACATCACATAGTGTAAAAAATAAAAGTAAAAATGCTTTGTAAATAATCATATAAAAGATACATGCACTCAAACAAGTAAGTTATCCCAATGTGTAAATATGCGTAGTGGTGACGTGAGTAAGAAAAAATCCAAGAAAAAACGCACAAAAGTATCTATAAGATGCACAAATAGCAGCAATGGTGTAATAAATGATATATGTGATGGTGTTCCAAAATAGTTATAAAATAGGTCCAAATTGTGTGAGTGTCCAAAAAATAATAAAGTTCTACGTAAAAAAGGAGGAAAACCAGTGAAAAAAGTGTTATGGCAATCCAAAAAAAAATTTTTTTGAAAGTTGTTATTGTGATTGTGGTTTAAAACTCTTCTTCTGGACCCCCTCTTGTGTCCCCACTCACCGGAAGACCCAACCCCTGCAGGGGTAATGGGCAAGTGAAAATAAATCCACTGATGGAATTCGATCGGTGTCCCCTTCTACAGATCCGCGATCCCCTTCCTGTTGTGGGTTGTCACTGCTCCTTTAAAATAGTCCACCAGAGTGTGTCCGTATGCATGGAGAAAGAAGGAGCCTCATAGTGTAAATCCAAACAATATGTTTATTATAGCCAATCAGCTCACATAAAAATAGAATGATTAAAATTGGATCAATAAAAAATGACTAAAAATGGCACTGTTCTGCCGGCAAGAGTAAAGCCGATGGTGGAGACAGTGGCGAGGCAGCGGCGTGCGTTCCACAGCCGATCAGCTGAAAACCGGAAGCGAACCAACAATACTGTGCAGCGACGTATGCGTACCAACGTGACCACGCCTTACGCGTTTCGTCATCAAGACGTCATCTGAGGCGCTGTAACTGTGTGGCCCCGCCCCCTCTGACACCAGGGAAAGCCATAGGGAAGTCCCCTAGTGCAGTTACCCGGGAACGTCATCGTGTGACCCCACCCTCAGTTATAAAAGAACTGTCACCTGCGAGGACGCGTCATAAGGCATCTGCTTCCCATTGAGGCAGGTCGGTTGCGGCTTTTTTTTTTCCGGTCCATCAGCGGAGCGGGAGAAGATGAATGGACTTCGTGGGACATATTTATTTTTTTTATTTTTTAATAAAGGACTTGTCCCAAGTTGTGTCTTGTCTTTTGTACCATTTTGACACTTTATTGGTGAAATGGTAGGGGTACATTTGTACCCCGTTACCATTTCACACGGGGGGAGGCCCCCACAACCACCGGGCAAGGGTTGTGGGGATGAGGCCCTTGTCCCCATCAACATGGGGGCAAGGTGCTTTGGGGGCTACCCCAAAGCACCCTCCCCATGTTGAGGGCATGTGGCCTGGTACGGTTCAGGAGGGGGGCACTCTCTCGTCCCCCTCTCTTTTCCTGTGGCCTGCCAGGTTGCGTGCTTGGATAAGGGTCTGGTATAGATTTTTTGGGGGACCCCCACTGCATTTTTTTTTTAATTTTGGCACGGGGTTTCCCTTAAAATCCATACCAGACCCTTAGGGTCTGGTATGGATTATGAGGGGGACCCTTACACCATTTTTAAAAAAAAAATTGGTGCAGGGTTCCCCTTAATATCCATACCAGACCTGAAGGGCCTGGTATGGAATTTGGGGGGACCCCCACGCAATTATTTTTTTTAAATTTTGGTTCAGAGTTCACATTAATATTCGTACCAGACCCAAAGGGCCTGGTAATGGACTGGGGGGACCACCATGCCTTTTATTTCAATGACTTTTATCTATATTGCCAGACTCGACAATTTATTATAGCCGCGAGAACTTTTAATTAATTTTTTTACCTTTAGAAATGTCATTTTGTGCAGGGACTGTTCTAAACATGGGAAAAATGCACCGCTTTACAGGCATACTATAGACACCCCCCAGGTACAAAGTTTAAAGGAATATTTCACTTTTATTGTTCCACTTTAAGCATTATTAAAATCACTGCTCCCCAAAAAAGTCCGTTTTTAAAACTTTTTTTTGCATTGATACATGTCCCCTGGGGCAGGACCCGGGTCCCCAAACATTTTTTATGACAATGCCATGCATATAAGCCTTTAAAATGAGCACTTTTGATTTCTCCTATAGATGTTTAAAGGGTGTTCCGCGGCTTTTGCATTTACTGCGTACACCCCAAATTGTTCGCTATTCGGCGAACAGGCGAACACCCGATGTTCGAGTTGAACATACATGTAAGCATTCCTTGCAATAGAAAAAAGCATGACAGGACCTCTTAAATATGAGATCTGGGGTAAAAAAGACCTCAGATCTCATATTTACATTAAAATGCAATTTAAAAAAAAAGTGTCATTTAAAAAAATGGCCCTTTAGGAGCTATGGGCGGAAGTGACGTTTTGACATCGCTCCTGCCCTGCAGTGATATGGAGATGGGTGGGGGCCATCTTCCACACTCGTCTCCATGCCCAGGCAGGGGACAGACGCGATCTCCTCTGCAGCTGCCGACGGCTCCAATAAGGGGCGGAGGGCACCGGAGCGCGGCGTGGGGGCCCTTTCCCGCTGCCGATAAAAGTGATCTCGTGGTGAATCCACTGCAGAGACCACTTTTATCTTAAACTGGACCGCTCACTGAAGAAGAGGATACTGGGGTTATGGCAGCTAGCTGCTGCCATAACAACAATATCTTCCTTCAAAGTACCAACATATAACGACAGTGGGCGGTCTGGAAGTTGGGGGCCATTTTTTTTTAAATGACAATTTTTTTTTATTGCATGTAAATATGAGATCTGAAGTTTTTTTGACCCCAGATCTCTTATTTAAGAGGTCCTGTCATCCTTTTTTTCTATTACAAGGGATGTTTACATTCCTTGTAATAGGAATACAAGTGACACAATTTTTTTTTAAAATAGTGTAAAAATAAAAAGGTAAAATAAATAAGAAAAAAAATTTAACATTTTTAAACACGCCCCGTCTCATGTGCAGAAGCGAATGCATACGTGAGTAGCGCACGCATATGAAAAGGCTGTTTAAACCACACATGTGAGGTATTGCCGCAATCGGTAGAGAGAGAGCAATAATTCTAGCTCTAGATCTCCTCTGTAACTTAAAACATGCAACCTATAGAATTTTTTTAAACGTCGCCTATGGAGATTTTAAGGGTAAAAGTTTGTCACCATTCCACGAACTTGTGAAATTTTGAAGCATGACATGTTGGGTATCAATTTACTCGGCGTAACATTATCTTTCACAATATAAAAAAAAGTGTGCTTGTAAGACCGCTGCGCAAATACGGTGTGACAGTAAGTATTGCAACGACCGCCATTTTATTCTCTAGGGTGTTAGAAAAAAAATGTATAATGTTTGGGGGTTCTAAGTAATTTTCTAGCAAAAAAAAAACTGTTTTTGACTTGTAAACAACACATCTCAAAAAGAGGCTCGGTCCTTAAGTGGTTATGGTTGAGGATTTAGAGAAGATCTGTAAAGAAGATTGTACCAAAATGAGATTTGTGCAAACCTGGTCACCAACTACACGAAACGTTTTACCTCTGTGCTTGCCAACAAGGGTTTCTCAACCAAGTATGAAGTCATGTTTTGTTTGGGGATCAAATACTTATTTTACTCACTGAACTGCAACTCAATTTATAACATTTGTACCATGTGTTTTTCAGGATTTTTGGTTGATATTCTGTCTCACTCATTTAAAATACACCTATGATAACAATTATAGACCCTTCATTTCTTTGTAAGTAGGCAACTTTACAAAAATCTGCAAGGGATCAAATAATTTGTTTCCCCACTGTATGGGGAAAGACCCGTTTTTTGCGGGATTCTCTCCAGGCTTTGACTGTGTCCCAGTTGAATAGATTATATTTGAGATTATCGGGTAAAGCATTCAGTTTGCTGTGGAGAACAGCTTTCAAGTCAAAAGAACAAGTCATTTCAGATTCTAGTGGCAGATTAGAATATTGTGAGGTTTGTGAAATCCAGTCGATGCCTATCTGTAACAGGCAAGACAGATTATTTACTCTAAAATTAGGTAAATTAGCTTCCCATTTTTTTGCTTGTTAAGAATATGTAAATCATTTAATGTCCATACCTGGGAACAGGTCCACTTTTATGTGGTATTAATTTAAACAGCGCTTTTAGCAAAATTCATGCTTTTCTATTACACTCGCCTGGCCAGATGACTTGATAATAGGGATGAGCCGAACACCCCCCGGTTCGGTTCGCACCAGAACCCGCGAACGGACCGCAAGTTCGCACGAACGTTAGAACCCCATTGACGTCTATGGGACTCGAACGTTCGAAATCAAAAGTGCTCATTTTAAAGGCTAATTTGCATGGTATTGTCCTAAAAAGGGTTTGGGGACCCGGGTCCTACCCCAGGGGACATGTATCAATGCAAAAAAAACTTTTAAAAACGGCCGTTTTTTCGGGAGCAGTGATTTTAATGATGCTTAAAGTAAAAAAAAAAAAGTGAAATATTCCTTTAAATATCGTACCTGGGGGGTGTCTATAGTATGCCTGTAAAGTGACGCGTGTTTCCCATGTTTAGAACAGTCCCTGCACCAAATGTCATTTTTAAAGGAAAAAATCTCATTTAAAACTGCTTGCGGGTTTAATGTCATGTCGGGTCATGGCAATATGGATGAAAATCAGTGAGACAAACGGCATGGGTACCCCCCAGTCCATTACCAGGCCCTTTGGGTCTTGTATGGATATTAAGGGGAACCCCGCACCCAAATTAAAATAAGGAAAGGTCCCTATATACTCTGAACAGCAGTATACAGGCGGTGCAAACAAGACAGGGACTGTAGGTTTGTTGTTAAGTAGAATCTGTTTGTAATTTTGAACATTTTTAATGTGTTTAGCTCCAGCCAAAAAATCTTTTCTAAGCTTTTTGGAAAACATAGGGAAGGGTTATCACCCCTGTGACATTTGTTTTGCGTCTTTCCTCCTCTTCAGAAGATTTCACCTCACTTTTTTGTCCCAATGAAAAATGTTTTTTGAAAATTTGGGTTTTTTTGTGGAACAAGGATTGGAAAGCATCAGTGGAAAGGAAAAATTGTTTTCCCATATTAACTCTTACAGGAGAGAATTTCCCTTCCTTAGGGGTAGATTTCATCTCACTTCCTGTTGTCTCCTTCCGTTTGCAAGTAGGAGTCGTTTGTAAGTTAGATGTTTGAAAGTAGGGTCCTGCCCTATATACTCAGCAGAAATTTGGGCCTTAGGTGTTGCTGTGGCCAAAACACTGTAAGCCCTCACAGGGCCCTGCTGTGAAATATTAGATCAAGAATTGTAATTACATGCCCCTGTTGAACAGGAGCTGAAAAATTAGGCCTTAGGCACTGGTGCTGGTGCCACAACACTGCAACCCCTCACAGACACTCTAGTTGAAACGCAGGAACAAGCCCAGCTGCAAAGTATTGCATCAAAAATTGTAATTACACGCCCCTGTTAGACAGGGGCTGAAAAATTGGGTCTTAGGCACTGGTGCTGGTGCCACAACACTGCAACCCCTCACAGACACTCTAGTTGAAACGCAGGAACAAGCCCTGCTGCAAAGTATTGCATCAAAAATTGTAATTACACGCCCCTGTTAGACAGGGGCTGAAAAATTGGGTCTTAGGCACTGGTGCTGGTGCCACAACACTGCAACCCCTCACAGACACTCTAGTTGGAATGCAGGAACAAGCCCTGCTGCAAAGTATTGCATCAAAAATTGTAATTACACGCCCCTGTTAGACAGGGGCAGAAAAATTGGGTCTTAGGCACTGGTGCTGGTGCCACAACACTGCAACCCCTCACAGACACTCTAGTTGGAATGCAGGAACGAGCCCTGCTGCAAAGTATTACATCAAAAATTGTAATTACACGCCCCTGTTAAACAGGGGCTGAAAAATTGTGCCTTAGGCACTGGTGGTGGCGCCCAGAACCAAAAATGTTCTTACAAGCTATCAGCGTGATGATTGAGGAGGAAGAGGATAATTACTCAGGGATAGTCACTCAGCATCAGCATAGGCAGTCTTTGAAGGGATCTGAGATTTCAAAAAAAATTATTCGGTTACATCTGCATCAGGTGCTTGGTAGCTGGTGGTGATCCAAGACTGATTCATTTTTATGAAGGTCAGCCGATCGACCGAGTCGGTGGACAGACGCACCCTGTGATCGGTTACCACGCCTCCAGCAGCACTGAATGTGCGTTCCGAAAGAACGCTGGATGCAGGACAGGCCAGTAGCTCAATTGCATACTGTGCAAGCTCTGGCCAGTGATCCATCCTCAAGACCCAGTAACCCAGAGGATTTTCGGTGGGAAAGGTGTCCAAGTCTGATCTTGCCCCTAGGTATTCCTGCACCATGTAAAACAGACGCTGGCGATGGTTGCTGGAACCGATCATACCTTGGGGCTGCGGACCAAAAAATTGTCTGAACGCATCGGTCAGACGGCCACCTTCTCCACCGCTCCTTCTTTGACTGACCGAAGCCTCAGCAACACGTTGTCCAGAAACAGGAGTTTGTAACCTCCCAGTCTCTGGGAACGCGTTGCACAGACCTTTCTGCAAGGCCTCCCGAAGATGTTTCATCCTCTGCTCCCTCTGCGATGGCAAGATAAGGTCCGCAACCTTACCCTTGTAACGTGGATCAAGGAGGGTTGCCAGCCAGTATTGGTCCTTCTCCTTGATACCACGAATACGAGGATCCTTACGCAGGCTTTGCAGGATCAGGGAGGCCATGCAGCGTAGGTTTGCTGAGGCATTCGGTCCGGAGTCCTCTGGGTCACTAAGGACAACAACGTCCGCAGCCACCTCCTCCCAGCCACGTACAAGTCCATGTGTTCCTTGGGACTGATCCCTTAAAGACTGCTGATGCTGAGTGCCAGGCTCCACCTCCATACTGACACAATCTTCCTCCTCCTCCTCCTCCTCCTCCTCGTCCTCTTCCTGTGTGATCGGCGGGCACGCAGGAACACTGTCTGGATAAAGGGGGCCTTGAGAGCTAAGGAAGTCCTCCTCTTCCTGCCTCTGTTCTGCCTCAAGTGCCCTGTCCATTATCCCACGCAGCGTGTGCTCCAACAGGTGGACAAGGGGGACAGTGTCACTGATGCATGCACTGTCAGTGCTCACCATCCTCGTGGCCTCCTCGAATGGTGACAGGACAGTGCATGCATCCCTGATCATGGCCCACTGGCGTGGGGAAAAAAAACCAAGGTCCCCTGACCCTGTCCTGGTGCCATAGTCGCACAGGTACTCATTGATGGCCCTCTGCTGCGTGTGCAGCCGCTGCAGCATGGCCAACGTCGAGTTCCACCTGGTGGGCATGTCACAGATTAGGCGGTTCTTGGGCAGGTTAAACTCCTTTTGGAGGTCCGTCAGCCGAGCACTGGCATTATATGACCGGCGGAAATGCACACAGACTTTCCTGGCCTGCCTCAGGACATCCTGTAAGCCCGGGTACCTGCCCAAGAACCGCTGCACCACCAAGTTAAGGACGTGAGCCAAACAGGGCACATGGGTCAGTTGTCCCTGTCGGAGGGCAGAGAGGAGGTTGGTGCCATTGTCGCAAACCACCATTCCTGCCTTAAGTTGGCGTGGCGTCAACCACCTCTGAACCTGCCCCTGCAGAGCTGACAGAACCTCTGCCCCAGTGTGGCTCCTGTCCCCCAAGCACACCAGCTCAAGCACCGCATGGCATCTTTTGGCCTGCGTACTTGCGTAGCCCCTTGAACGCCTACGGAGCACCGCTGGTTCCGAGGAAGAGGCCATGGAGGAAGAAGAAGAGGAGGGGGTGGAGGAGAGAGGTGTGTCACAATCAGCATTTTGGAGGCGTGGTGGCGGAACAACCTCCAACACTACTGCACCTTGTCCTGCATCCTTCCCAGCTGCCAGCAGAGTCACCCAATGCGCCGTGAAACTTAAGTAACGTCCCTGTCCATGCCTGCTGGACCATGAGTCAGCGGTAATATGCACCTTACCGCTGACCGCCCTGTCCAGCGAGGCATGGACATTGCCTTCCACATGCCGGTAGAGAGCCGGAATCGCCTTCCGTGAGAAAAAGTGGCGTTTGGGTACCTGCCACTGAGGAACCGCACATTCCACAAACTCACGGAAGGGGGCAGAGTCTACCAACTGAAAAGGCAGCAGTTGAAGTGCTAGCAATTTTGCCAAGCTAGCATTCAACCGCTGGGCATGTGGATGGCTGGGAGCAAACTTCTTTCGGCGGTGCAGCAGCTGGGGCAGGGAAATTTGCCTGGTACAATCTGACGTCGGTGTACCAAAAGCAGATTGCCCATAAGTACTTGGCTGTGACACACCTAATTCTACACCTTCATTCCTCTCACTGCAGGTCGCAGAGAGGACTGAAGGTCTAGTGGGGTTGGAAATCTCAGCTGATGAGGAGCAAGGAGAGATCGTCTTTGTTCTTTGGTGTGGGTCTTTTAGATACGCTTGCCAACGAACTGCATGGCAGGTCAACATATGTCTGGTCAAGCATGTGGTACCCAAGCGGGAGATGTTTTGGCCACGCGAGATACGCTTGAGACATATATTGCAAATAGCAGCGGTGCGATCTGATGCACTCGTCTCAAAAAAGGCCCACACCAAAGAACTTTTTGAATAACGCGCAGAGACTGCAGCGCCCTGCACATGTGGAGCTTTGGGGTGTGATGCAGTCAATGTGCTGCCCTTAGGCTGGCCCCTGGAGGGCATCCTGCCTAGTTGGTGATGTGCCACCTCCTCCTCCTCCTCCTCCTCCTCCTCCTCCTCCTCCTCTCTCCTATCAGGCACCCACGTTGAGTCAGTGACCTCATCATCCCCTCCCTCCTCATCACTGGAGCAAACCTGGCAGTATGCTGCAGCAGGGGGAGCATGACTGCCAGATTGCTGTCCTTCTTGGGCACCCCCTCTGTCCGTGCTCATGTTACTGCCTTCATTGAGCTCAGTATCATCATCAGAGCCTTCCAAACGCTGGGCATCCTCCTGGAGCATGTACCCAACACTGTGGTCAAACAGTTCGAGGGAATCCTCAGGAGGACATGGTGGGGCTAGGGAAGGAGTCACTGATGACATTGAGCTGAGGGAAGAGGCCGCTGCTTTGCCAGACAAAGCACCCTGGGCATGGGTGAGAGAGGATGAGGAGGATGAGGACGGCTTGGTCATCCACTCGACCAAGTCTTCCGCATGTTGCGGCTCAACACGGCCAGCTGCCGAAAAAAAGGCCAAGCGTGTCCCATGGCCACGTGCTGATGAGGATGCACCGTCTCCACGACCAGCACTAGACACAGAGCCTGCTTGCCCTCTCTTATTGGCTTGTGACTGTCTGCCTCTCCTTCTTGGCCTTCCAGACATACTAATGGCCTGTAGCTGCACTAAGCTGGGATAGAACACCTGTAATTTTCTTCAGGTAGCTTTATATACTGTAACCAGACAAGCCTGCCTGTCAGTAGGAAGATAACAGGAACGGATCTAGCTGAACACTGTGAGCAGGACGTACTGCACTAAATGTATATAGCAGGAACGGATCTAGCTGAACACTGTGAGCAGCACGCACTGCACTGAATGTAAATAGCAGGAACGGATCTAGCTGAACACTGTGAGCAGGACGCACTGTACTGAATGTAAATAGCAGGAACGGATCTAGCTGAACACTGTGAGCAGGACACACTGCACTGAATGTAAATAACAGGAACGGATCTAGCTGAACACTGTGAGCAGGACACACTGTACTAAATGTAAATAGTCTAGCTGCCTGACCGTGGTACTAATAGGATCAAAAAGAACACCTGTAATTTTCTTCAGGTAGCTTTATATACTGTAACCAGACAAGCCTGCCTGTCAGTAGGAAGATAACAGGAACGGATCTAGCTGAACACTGTGAGCAGGACGTACTGCACTAAATGTATATAGCAGGAACGGATCTAGCTGAACACTGTGAGCAGCACGCACTGTACTGAATGTAAATAGCAGGAACGGATCTAGCTGAACACTGTGAGCAGGACACACTGCACTGAATGTAAATAACAGGAACGGATCTAGCTGAACACTGTGAGCAGGACACACTGTACTAAATGTAAATAGTCTAGCTGCCTGACCGTGGTACTAATAGGATCAAAAAGAACACCTGTAATTTTCTTCAGGTAGCTTTATATACTGTAACCAGACAAGCCTGCCTGTCAGTAGGAAGATAACAGGAACGGATCTAGCTGAACACTGTGAGCAGGACGCACTGCACTGAATGTAAATAGCAGGAACGGATCTAGCTGAACACTGTGAGCAGCACGCACTGCACTGAATGTAAATAGCAGGAACGGATCTAGCTGAACACTGTGAGCAGGACGCACTGCACTGAATGTAAATAGCAGGAACGGATCTAGCTGAACACTGTGAGCAGGACGCACTGCACTGAATGTAAATAGCAGGAACGGATCTAGCTGAACACTGTGAGCAGCACGCACTGCACTGAATGTAAATAGCAGGAACGGATCTAGCTGAACACTGTGAGCAGCACGCACTGCACTGAATGTAAATAGCAGGAACGGATCTAGCTGAACACTGTGAGCAGGAAGCACTGTACTGAATGTAAATAGCAGGAACGGATCTAGCTGAACACTGTGAGCAGGACACACTGCACTGAATGTAAATAGTCTAGATAGAAGATAACAGGAACGGATCTAGCTAAACTGAATACAGTGTATATATATATATGCAACACCTGGGATGCATATATATACACAATACACTGTAAGTGCAGCTAACTGACTGACTGTTCTGCCTAATCTATCTAACTCAAATCAAACACTGTCTCTCTGTCTATCTCTTTCAACGCCGGAACACACACTACACAGGGCCGCCGTGCAGGCGGCCTTATATAGTGTGGGGCGTGTACTAAATCCCCTGAGCCATAATTGGCCAAAGCCTCCTTGGCTTTGGCCAATTACGGCTCTCTGTTCAGGCGGCGCTGTGATTGGCCAAGCATGCGGGTCATAGTGCATGCTTGGCCAATCATCAGCCAGCAATGCACTGCGATGCCGCAGTGAATTATGGGCCGTGACGCGCCACACGAATTTGGCGCGAACGGCCCATATCGTTCGCAATTCGACGGACGGTCGAACAGCCGATGTTCGAGTCGAACATGGGTTCGACTCGAACACGAAGCTCATCCCTACTTGATAAAGTCTTTGCTGCTAAGAACCAGGAGCCTGCACAAGACTGCACAGTTTGCCTTCCATCTGAGACATACATACTGGGTAAAAATTGCCTCCAGAGTGCAAAGCACTGGCTAAATACTTTTAATTGGGAATGAGAATTTGAAATAAATATACTTGCTACACATACTTAAACTTTATGTAAAGTCATACAGTGTAAAAGCCATACAATGGGAATTACACTAAGGCATTTAAACACCATTCAAAAGTTTGTATGCTAGTACAATCTTCCGAAAAAAGAGGCTGCTACCTTTATTTTTAAAATGTATTTAACACTTAGCTATCTTCCCATCCCTCTTTCTGAGTGTGGGGGAGCAGGGGAGTTAACTGAATGGAACATGACCACATTGATTGAGGGGGCATGGCTGCATCGACTAACAAAATTAGGAGGCATGGAGTATGTTCCCTGTATTCCTACTTTCATTCCAAGCAGGGTTCGGTGAAGGCTGAACTGAGAGACACAAACTGCCTATCCCATTATCGAGGTTAGAATGTTCAAAGAAGGGAGGGAGACTGGCATGGCCATCAGGTATTTGCAGCAAGATCTTTATGTTGCTAAAAAAAAGGATATGTACAGGAAATCTTACTGGCAAAGGGATGAATTAATAAGATAACAATGATCAGGATTAAATACACTTAATGGGCTAACATTTAGGGGCAAAATTCTTAACACAGGAAACACAATTAAGCAAAATTCACATAAGTAAAGTGTCTTACCTGGCAACTTTTAATTCTATTTAGAAAGTCTTGTGATCCAGATAACCCTGCCAGGCAGCACAGCTAGCATTCTTACAAACGAAGACTGGTTACTCCCAAGGAATTCATGAAAGATGCAAAAAAGAACGACTAGTGAAGGTCAAACCATGGGGGAATGTATGTGCTTTGTGGGACACTTAACTATATTACAGTTTTTATATATTGGCAGTCTGTAAATACATACATGAATTAAATAATGACAGACGAGTTTCTCCTGTTGAGTTATACCGCAACTACTGGGGCGTAGCCATGCTTTACTACTGGCATGTATCCATCTGGCCAGACACCTTGATAAAAAATGAAGTGTTAAAAAAATTAAATTGGTGTCCGGGACCCCATTGCAGCTTAATGTATCCATCTGGCAGACACCTTGACCAAGGATGAACTTATAGGAAAATAAAATTGGTGGCTGGACCCCAATGCAGCTTTTAACTGTAGCTTCTTTCTCCAATAAAGAAGAGTGACCAACTGTGGGTCCTGAAATATTATTTTACAACTCATTCATCTGTTCTTTTAACTATGATCACAAAGATTCTCTTACGTCTTTCTTATCCAACTTTCTCAAAAATGTCCCTCGATATGTTGAATTTTCCTTCTTGTCTGATCCTTTGCCTAAAGAAAAGAAAAGAAAGAGACTTGTTATCACACAATCCGTTTTCTTCACATGTTGTCATAGAAAGATATTATTTAATAACATTTTGTAAAAATATAAGAATCAGAATTTGTTGTCCAATCCACTTTTTTTATACCTTAGCTTTTCCTTTTATAATTTTGGATGTGCACTGCAATTTTGCCACTTATAACTCCATTCCTCTGTACTGTTTTCCCTGTAGTGGATGGTGGCTTACCTATGGCATATTTTTGTCCCTTTTTGAATTGGTATTAGCGTTTTGTTCCAGACTGTGACACGTATTCCAATGAAGGTTTAGCACAAACCTCCTTTTAAAAAGATTCTATCCCTTTCACTGCTAACTAAACTCAGGGCGTTCCAAAACAGGTACCGTCAACATCATTAAGTCCACTAATTGCAGCTTTCCACACTTGTTTTTACCAGCTTGTTTTATGATAAAAAGCCCTGAGGCATCTGTTCCAATTTCTGAAAAAATACTTATTCACTGTGGCATTGCTCCAGAAATATTTAACCTTGTTTTCTGAGGTAAAGTTCCCATTCCAGTGACTTATCACTCAACACCTTCTTAGACTTGGGGGATAAGAGTGATTGCCAATGAGCTTGAGTCGATTCCAGAGAAACCTCTTTCAACACTTTCCTGCTGTGCTCTGTATATCAGTTGTGCTACCCTCCTTTATACAGTATGCATTATCATCTGATTCACTGTGCTCAGATAAATTAAAATTATGGGCGAGTCTAGGATTGAAGTGCCACACCATGATTGTGGTCCAGATAGACCAACCTTTCTCAACTCTCCAAACACGAGGGAACCCTTGAAATAACTCACAGGTCTTAGGGAACTCCTGCCAGTTATTACTACATTTTCAGTCCTTAGTACATTAACATGATGGTTAGTGGTACAAATTATTTTTACAATCGTGCTTAGTGGGAAAGATGCTAACTTACAGATACCTAAAATGATTATTGGTTTCAATGGTTACATATGAGAGGTAGAAATTGCTCAATTACCCCTAGCAAACCTCTGGAGGATCTCTATTTGAGAAAGCATGAGATCCAGGTTTATTTCAATGTAGAATCAGATGAAAAGTGTATACAATGCCTTGTCCTTTCATCAGGAATAAAAAAAGTGGCATAGATAATATAGCCATAATTGTTATTATACATATAACATCTATGTAGCACTCTCCTATGTGCTAGTATTAGTTATTGCACGCTGTATCTAGTGGAGCTACAGTTCATTGTTAGGTACATTTTATTATTGGCTCTCTGTAATCAGTCTGGAAGTGTTGATTGTTCTGGCCTGTTCTATGTCTTAGTGCCTGCAAAATAAATTGCTTCCCCCTGGCTGGTCCAAAAATGTTCTGGACGTTGGTGGGCAGGAATTAGCACCTGAAAATTCATAGTCCTGGCCAACACCTGGGTTACTCTGAGCCAGAGAGCAGCTGGGTCTTTTTCCCTGAGACAGAGATCACAGCTTAGGGGGGGCTGCTAGCCCCTAGGACTTCTGTGTGCTTCTTAGTGCCTGCAGGCTGTTGAGGCTTCGGGCGGATGACCTAGAGGACTGAGGATCTAGTCTGGTATCACAGGGTGAAAGTGCTGCAAGGATATTGGAAGGAAGCAACTAATATTTCCAAGGATATTAATGGGTACAGACTGGTGAGAGAGATCCTAAAGACTGAAACAGTCTCTTGTGTGCTAGTGTCAACAGATTTAAAGTGGGCATTGTGTCTGGTGTCCTGAAGAGCTTAGTCTATTAAATTCCCAGTGAAAGGACTTTACTTGGACTGTCTACAGAGGAAGATAAATCTCCTCGAATCGCTACTTCAGAGTCCAGTCCACTCTTTATTTCTATGACGGCTTGGCTTGTAGTTCTACCAGAGAAAGTTCAAGGTCCTTAAATTGTTGCTAAGTGTTACTAGAGTATCCTACCATTACCCACTACCTATCCAAGTTCTATAATAAAGCATCAGAAAAATTATACCTGCCCTATAGTAGATTGACGGCCGGGCGGGGGCTTCACCGTTCTGACTGGACATCATGACAGCCTTCAGAACGTGCCACTTGTGTGCACCCCCAGGGTCTATTATGGGTCAACCAGGTTAAGATACTGGCATACGGTACAACATGTTAACATATGCAAGACTGATATAAACTGTGTCTCTTACCTTCTTCTATGTATTGTTTCCTCCTGAATATCTTAATATCTCAAGTAACTGGCAATGAGTAAAACGTGTCAATTATATGCATGATAAAGTTAAGGAGGAACACCTATAGCATTTTGGAGAACGCCCAAAAGTGAAATTAAAACAGAATCCAAGAGCAAATGGACCATAAATTATCAAACCTCAAGGCAATTGATGTACTTTCTGCAAAATTGTGTAATATACATGACCATATAAAAACAGGAACTAAATAATAAGAAATAGTTTTTTTACTGTTGACTCCTATGCCACGTACACACGACAACAAAATCCATGTTTTTTTTTTCGACGGATGTTGGCTCAAACTTGTCGTGCATACACACGGTCACACAAAGTTGGTCAGAATTTGCAAATGTCAAGAACGCGGTGACGTATAACACGTACGACGGCACTAGAAAGAGGAAGTCCAATACCAAGTGCGCCACCCTTTGGTCTCCTTCCGCTAATCTCATGTTAGTAAAAGTTTGGTGACAGATGATTTGCGCTTTTCAGCCTCCTGCTTTTCCGATCGTTACTGCTCTTCAGTTTGTGCTTGTATTTATATTACGTATTTGATTTTCAGTGCGTTCTTGTCCGCTCATTTCTGATTTTCAGCTTCGGCCTTTCTGTTTTTCAGTGCTTTCTGTTAGTTTGTTCTAACAGAACAGCCAACCGTTTTGAAGCCATGAGGACCCTCACCCCAGACCAGAGGGTTTATATCTACTGTCTGTCCAGAGCCAGAAGAGTGGTGGAGAATGCTTTCGGGATAATGGCCAGTTCCGCCTATTCCTTACGCCAATCAACATGGCGGAATATAAACCTAACCATATAATCCTTGCATGCTGCATTCTACACAACTATTTAAGGAGAAATTCAATGAACTATGTGGCCTCAGTTGGGCCTGAGGCCGGAGTTCAACAAGAAACCCTGACGTCGCTTGAAGCTGGCCATCCTGGCCTGCCCCCAAAGCACCCGCGAAGTAAGACAGAAGTATGTTGAGTACTTTGCGGGTGGGGGGCCATTGATATGCCAGAAAATATTTAAGAAACATTTTATCCTAAATGTTTGAACTTAAACTGAAAGAAGATTTCCTTTGATTTACTGCCTGGGTTTCTATTAGCTGTCTCCTAGGTTCTCCAATGGGCTTTTCTTTTTGGACATTTTCTTCAATAGTGCAAATGTAATTTATTTGATACATGAGGAGACAATCTCTTCTTCAGTGAACTATTATTATGTTTTGGGTCTGCTACACACACACCTTGTTTTTGTTGTTAATTTACAGTATGTAATGCATTACTGAGAAAAATATTCATCATTTTCAGCACCATGAAAAAATTTTGGGGAGTCATGAAAATGGCGCGATTGTGGCAAATTATAAAACACTGTGGGTGTCATTTACTAAAGGAAATTCCACTTTGCACTCCAAGTGCACTGCAAAAGTGCACTTGAAACTGCACTGAAAGTGCACTTGTAGTGCAAAGTGGATTTGCCTTTAGTAACTAACCCCCATTGTCATTGTAAAAACCAACTTACTACAAAAATTGCTATTGAGCATTGAAAGAAGAAGTCACACATTGTTGAGTAGAAAATATTTAACTCAAAGCACATTCACATGTGTGTTAGAAAAGGGTTTTGGAACAAACCAACATCTTTGGTGTATAACTTTTTTTTCACATTGTAAATTTCCTTTTTTTGGTTAAACAGGCATGTTTCAAAGCATAACATACACAACCCAGAACTTACAAAGTTCAACTTTGACAAAGTGAAGGCAATATCAGACATGAGTATGTCCAAACTGTGTTGATATTGCCTTCATCAGATGGGGTGATGTCACCCCTGTAAAAGCCAAATTTTGAAGATGCACACAAATTGGGATTCAAACTGGGGATTTCACTCCTGATCCCATGCCTAATGTTAACATGTGCTAGCTCCCATCATGGGAGATCAATGGACGTGTTTTGGGGGTGCAACCCCTTCCTCTTACCTAATTGAGTTGCAAGGAAGGGGTTGCACCCACAAAACGCGTACATTGATATCCCATGAAGGCAGATAGCACATGTTGACACACCGTGTGCATATTCAAAATTTGGCTTTTAAAATACTTTATAAATTTGTTTTCAAAGCAAAAATACATGATAAAACAGTTCAATTTTTGTAAGTTTTATATTCTGCCTAAAACATCAATGATGTTCTTCATTTTTTGTTGAACATCGTTGATGTTTCCCTTTATATTTTCAAAATCACGATTGCACCCCATTCTCTCCCCGATGAGGATCTGGGCACTTTCACTGGTGAAATGAAATCCTTCTTCCACAACATCCACATCACCTAAAAGAAAAAACACACCATGTATTATAAATACGCAGGCATACATCTCTTACCTGAAGCTGTGGTCTCAGACACTCACCTGTTGTGGTGACAATTTTGCCCACTTCATAAACATCTCTCTCCTTAACCTCTGCTTGTGGTTTTGGGATTTCCCCTTCTTTAGGAGGTGGGGTGTCCCTGGTGTCCTCTGATGTCCCGAGTCTTTTCTCCTGTATGTGAATGAAAAATAGGTATACTTAGCACACAGATATTTGAGGGCAGAAATATGAAACATTGCTTGTAAGTGTGTCTGTTTTGGAAGAGTATCAAACTGAAGAATATTTTATTTCCTTTCTAAAGCTGGCATACTTCCCTTTTTTGTTAAAGTACATGGAGACACCCCTAGTATCCACTGGAGCACTTGTGTGGGACACCCCAAAAAGTTTGTTCTGGTGTCCCACGCTAGTGCTCTTGTGTCCAGATGTGTAAACACACTGACTCAAGTTTGCATTTCATTCTAATTACAAACCCATCTAGACAACAAACTTATTTTAATACGAATAGGCTTGAACAAATGTAGTTAACCTGTATCTGCCAAAAACATCTTATAAGTGGGCAAATGAACGATGTTTCCTATGACTGATTACTGTGCCCATGAACATAAAAGTTGCTATTTTAAACTGTACAACAGTAAAGAAAAGCACATGGAGCAGCATGCAAGTAATAATAATAATAGGAACACACGACAAGTACTTACTTTTTTCCTGATTTTTCTGTACTGATCTTGCTCCCTCAATTTGAGGTCTGACCAGCGTTTCCTCAATTGATCCTTGGATCTCCGTACCCCAAAATTCCTGTGCAGACTCTTAACAACATTAAGGCATCATCTTGGCCTTTCTCATATTTGGGTTTGGGTACGGTCCATACTTCCCATCATAGTCGGCCCTCTTAAAGATGTCCACCGTCTCCACCATCTCTATAAAGGCCATAATTGAGGCCTTCAATCTCCTCCAGGATCGGGAAGTTCGTGGCTCTGGCCTTTCATCTTTGCTGCTCTCCTCTGCATGCAGCTGTTGTCTCTCCGCCATGTGCTCTCCCACTGCGCCGAAAGACAAGGGGCGGGGAATATTCTAGAAAGAACGTCAGGGGTGGGTGGATTTCACGCAAGCGCAGTGTATATAAAGTGTAACACGCGTGCGTCGTATGTACGATCTGTGAGCGGAGGACAGAGTAACAGAAGCGACGATCGTTATACGAAGGTACAATTTTAACTTGGTGCATCACTGGCCTATACTGCTTATAGATTGTGGCCTATATTGGGTCAATATTAGGAGAGTTTCGCCTGATATTAGGGTTTGTCTTGTGTCTTGCAGAGAAAATGGATCCCTTCAATGATAGGGAATTTCTAGGAATATTCATTGATATGTTCAGGGAGCTGCCCTGTCTGTGGCAGGTGAACCACCCATTTTATAATAACCAGTGCTGGAGAAACGGCTTGAATTTGTGAAGCCGGTGATCCCCACGGCAGACATCAAGTATTTAACATCCAAAATTGATGGCATGAGGAGAACTTATAATAGGGAGTGCAAGAAGGTCCAGGATTTCCTGAGATCAGGAGCTGCAGCAGATGACATTTATGTACCCGGGCTGTGGTACTATGACAGACTGCATTTTCTGGCAGGCCAGACTAAACCCAGGCCAGCACTCTCCAGTCTTCCTTCAAGGCTTCCTTCCCCCCCAGCTGAGGCTTCCAATGACTAACCTGGGCCTTCCAGGCAGCAACATGTGGAGGAGCCCTGCTTGAGTCAGGTATAGCATTCTTAAAAATATTTCTGGTTTCCAAATAAATGATGTTAAATATATGTTAGTTTTGATAACTAATTTCTGATTTCACAAAGTGTTTTACATATCAATAGACAGTAGTGGCCACAAATGATTGGGACAAGAATGAAAAATGCTGGGGTCAGAATGATAGTCTTTTCTATTTATTAACATTCAATTTGCAACAGTCATGAGCTGAAAATTGTGTGTGATTGATGATCCAAAAACTAAAACTCTAAAACTATGTCCCTTTTTCATACACAGGAAAGTCTCAGCCAGGAGGAGGCCGTGGAAAGTGGCAGCCAGGAGGTGGCAGGGGTAAGTGGCAGCCAGGAGGTGGCCGAGCCCAGTAGCCTGCCTGAATCCCAGGTCCCCCCCCCTCGGCCTTCCACAAAAAAGTGCCAGGAAGAGGAGTAACCTGGAGGAGGCAGCACTTGGCCTATTTCTGAAGGCTACTGCGGCCCTCAGAAACCCCCACAGTCTTCAAGAGGACTATGCCTACATGACATTTTGCAAAATGCTGGAAATGGAGGAGGGCCAACGCCTCTTATGTAAGGAAGTGATCTTACAACCCCTAAATAAGGGGTTGAGATTGAACTCACAAGCCAAAGTGAGTGAACCATGGTCCTTCTCCTCCTCCTCCACTTCCTGCCACAACTCCAACACCAGAGCCACAGCCTGGAAGGAAGTGTGTAAGGAAGACCAGAGTATGATGGCCTGAGTTCAGTCTGGTCTGACAAAAGATGAAGGCTGTGTATGACCACAGCCTGGGGACAGATATGTCATCTGCTGCTGTTCCTGATCTCTTGAAGTCCTGGACCGGATTGTGCTCACTATTATATGGACTCCTCGGGCCACCAATTTTGACTGTAAAATAATTGATGTGTGCCCTGGGGTACAAAGGCTTCGCCAATTTCAGCAGTTTCTCCAGCGTTGCCTTCCTCTTTATTTTGTTATGACCCAGAATAAATGGCTATTTATTTTTCACAAATATATGCCTATGTGTTTTACTTCAAAAAGGACAGTTTGTTTGTGAGTAGGCAGGTACATTTCCTAAATACAATGTGAAATTAACAAGGGACACCAACACCAACCAACCTCCTTGAGGTTAAAAAATACTAGATAATAATGGTGTTGTGGTAACTTGACACACGAAATAATATTATGAAGAGCACTAGAAAAAAAATGTAGATCTTGATAAAAAAAAGAAGAAAGAAACAAAAATTATAAACATTATTATGGAGATCTGACAAAAAAAAAATTATATTATTCATGAGATCATGAGAAATAATAAAGAAATCAGTTTGTGAGAACTCTGTGTGAATATGACACACATATGAACTTCATTCTTCTAGCATTCTAAAGAAGAAGAGAATGCGCTGCATTAAACTATTTAAAAAATTGCAGCATGACGAATGTGTTATCTCCATTACGAATGCTAGTTTTACCAGACCGAGCGCTTCCGTCTCGTAATTTATTCTGAGCATGTGTGGCACTTTGTGCGTCGGAATTGTGTACACACGATCGGAATTTAAGCAAATGGATTTTGTTGTCGGAAAATTTGAGAACCCGATCTCAAATTTTGTGCGACAGAAATTCCGATAAAAGGCTCCCATCGAACATTTTCCGTCGGAAAATCCAACCGTGTGTGCGGGGCATTGAGCTACATTCACACCTGAGCATATCGTTTTCAGGCGTTTTTCTGGCATCTTTTTGGGAGTTTTTGTACAGGCGTTTTGAGGTCCAAAGGTCACCAATGTAAAAAGCAGTAAAACACCTGTAATCTGCCTAAAAAGAAGCTCATGTACTTTTTTGAGCTTCAGGCATTTTGCTACAGGCGACAGAACGCTTAGATGTGAACAGGGGCCATTTAAATGCATGGGATTTTGCTTCTTAGAGTATTCTGGAAGTTTTGAGATGAGCGTTTTTCGAGCATTTTGAAACGCTCAGGTGTGAATGCAGCCTTAGGACTACTCTTGACCTGTTGTATTGCATATTGTAACACCATGCATCCTTTGTTACTCAGGAAAACATCACAGAACTTTAAATAAACAACAATAATAGGCAAAATCTGTCTTGCTTCAGCTTCTAATGCACACTGTGAGAAGCTCACAGTATGCAGTGAAGTCAGAATAAGCTATTTCAGTACAAGAAAGGAGGGCATGCAACTGTGCAAAATTAAAGATAAAGTTTTGGTTCAGCTTATTCCCATAAAAGTGGACTATGCAGTATAATGCAAGATCCATTTATCAGCCCTGTGCAGTATTATGGAAGATCCATTTATTAGCTGCGTGTAGTATAATCCAATATACATTTATTAGCTCTATGCAGTATAATGCAAGATCTATTTATTAGCCCCTTCCCTTTGTAAAAATTGTTGCCTAACAGCATGTCACAAGTGTGCCCGTAAAGAAAAAAGTTAGCCTGAGGAACAACAAGTACCCCAAAATCACAAGAAGTCACTCCAGTCCAGTGTAAAAGTCTCTCGCCGAAGGATAATGATGTCACCCTCAATTAGATGCCGCAGAGAGGAGATGGCATTAAGGTAGCAATCATTTTTTTCCCCAAAACTGATACAGTTCTGAAGTTCTATTAGATAGTGATTTTTACAAGTAGAGTGAGCCTGGACCTATTAAGACCTTGCAACTTACTGTAAGTCCTGCTTTAAAGTGACCCTGATGCTTAAATGAACCCCCTCCCACTGACCGTATACATATACAGTGCATCTGGAAAGTATTCACAGCGCTTCCCTTTTTCCACTTTTGTTATGTTACAGTCTTATTCCAAAATGGATTCAATTCATTATTTCACTTAAAATTCTACAAACAATACCCCATAATGACAATGTGAAAGAAGTTTGTTTGAAATCTTTGCAAATTTATGAAAAATAAAAATGAACAAAAATCACACGTATATAAGTAGTCACAGCCTTTGCTCAATACTTTGTTATAGCACCTTAGGCAACAATTACAGCTTCAAGTCTTTTGGAATTTGATGCTACAAGATTGGCACACCTCATTTTTAGGCAGTTTCTCACATTCTTCTTTGCAGAACCTCTCAAGCTCCATCAGGTTTGATGGGGAGCATCGGTACACAGCCATTTTTAGATCTCTCCAGAGATGTTCAATCGGGTTCAAGTCTGGGCTCTGGCTGGGCCACTCAAGAACATTCACAGAGTTGTCCCGCAGCCACACCTTTGTTATCTTGGCTATGTGCTTAGGGTCATTGTGCTGTTGGAGGATGAACCTTTTCCCCAGTCTAAGGTCCAGAGTGCTCTGGAGAAGGTTTTCATCAAGGGTGTCTCTGTACATTGCTGCATTCATCTTTCCCTTGATCCTGACTAACCTCCCAGTTCATGTCGCTGAAAAACATCCCCACAGCATGATGCTGCCCCCACCATGCTTCAATGTAGGGATGGTATTGGCCAGGTAATGAGCAGTGCCTGGTTTCCTCTAGACATGACACTTACCTATCAGGCCAAAGAGTTCAATCTTTGTTTCATCAGTCCAGAGAATTTTGATTCTCATGGTTTGTGAGTCCTTCAGGTGCCTTTTTGCAAACTTCAGATGGGCTGTCATGTGCCTCTTACTGAGGAGTGGGTTCCGTCTGGCCACAATACTATACAGTCCTGGTTGTTGGAGTGCTGCAAAGATGGTTGTTCTTTTGTAAGGTTCTTCTCTCTCTCCACAGAGAAACACTGGAGCTCTCTCAGAGTGACCATTGGGTTCTTGGTCAGCTCCCTGACTAAGGCCCTTCTCTCCCAATCGCTCAGTTTGGCTGGCGCCCCATTCTAGAAAGAGTCCTGGTGGTTCCAAACTTCTTCCATTTATGGATGATGGAGGCCATTGTGCACATTGGGACCTTAAATGCTGCAGAAGTTTTCTGTACCCTTCCACAGATCTGTGCCTTGATACAATCCTGTCTTGGAGGTCTACAGATAATTCCTTCATGGCTTGGTTGGTGCTCTGACATGCACTGTTAACTGTGGGGCCTTATATAGACAGGTGTGTGCCTTTCCAAATCATGTCCAATAAACTGAATTTACCATAGGTGAACTTCAATCAAGTTGTAGAAACATCTTAAGGAAGATCAGTGGAAACAGGATGCACCTGAGCTTAATTCTGAGTGCCATGGCAAAGGCTGCGAATACTTATGTACATGGGATTTTTTTTTTTTATAATTTTGTAAAGATTTCAAACAAACTTCTTTCACGATATCATTATGGGGTATCGTTGGTAGAATTTGGAGGAAAATAATGAATTTAATCCATTTTTAAATAAGGCTGTAACATAACAAAATGTGGAAAAAGTGAAGCGCTGTGAATACTTTCTGGATGCACTGTATGCGGCCTCACAGAAGTGGGCCTTTTTCTGTGGGGCCACATATATGCCTATATCTCTTTGTGCTGGGAGCACGCCACACAGCATGCTAGCAGCACAGAGCCTGGGCTGTTGCCCGGAACCCCTGGGTATGGTACTAACAATCGGGACGTGGGTCTCCCGGTTCTGGGTAACCTGATCACAGTCATAGCCTCTGATTGGCTATCACAGTGTTCAGTGACTGTTAGCACACCCCTGTGTTTACTTCCTCTTTTGTATATATGTTGTATCCTCCTCTTTTTGCAGGAGATGAATCTAAAAATAAATGTGTAAAACAAATTAAGTAAAAATTAAAAATAAAGAAAAAAGAACAAAATCAAGGTTTGTTGCCAGTGATAGTGTTTGGGTGAATGTTGGGTTCAAAGGTTATATATATATATATATATATATATATATATATATATATATATATATATATATACACACACATACATACATAAATATAATCAGCATATTTTTGGGTAGAATTAAATCAAATAAAAATAAATTAATATCAGTGTCAGTTAGTGTCAATGTCAGTGTGTTTTAGGCAGGATAAAAAAAAATGCAAAAAGTGCATTATTGATTCTGGGCCCTACTAAGGGTACAAACAACAACTAACATACACATACATTGAATGTTATTGCTGTGATCGAAAGGAGCAGGAGAATTTATTTTGAGTTGTTCTTTGTTTGTAAATAATAGGAATAGCAAGGAATATACCGCAACATTTTAAAAAAGTGTTGTTTTTTTTATATATATTTTGGGTCAGTTTTACTTTTATAATAAAAATTAAATAAGGAAATATCTGTTACCATTTACCAACAAATGAAGTACAATTTATCCTGAAAAAAACAAGGTATAATCCACCCAGATGCACAAAGTAGTTGTGACAGTATGTACAGTTTTACTAACACATGTGTGTTAGCAGTGTAGCAGCAGGTCTCGGATTCTCTGACCAGCGTCTGTCACGAGGCATAGAATGCAGCCTGGTTGATCTGTACCTTAATGGGGAGGCTTTCAGGAAGATTAGCGTGTCCCTGCACTTGCCCTTCTTGTCTGAAACCTCTCCCTACCTCTAATATTCTCCCTGTCAGACTGGCGGCCTGTCCCCACACTACCCATATGCGAATTGCACCACAATCACCTAAGACAGTGTCCTGAATAGACTCTACCTGACCAAAGATGGCCGCCAGAGTCACATGGGCAGCATAATTCAGATGGATAGGTCCCCTAGTGACCCAGAAAACCATAGAGCAACCATGTTCCTTTCTATTTCCTCTACCCCTGCAATGTCGCTGCGGTTGTGCACCACCTTCAGTGGAGAAAGTAGACAGCACTTGCCTACACACATAAGATCAACATTCCTGGAAGTGGCGGCTTCCAGAGAAACAATAGCAGGTGATTTCTCCTCAGTGGCGTGTAATTTAGTGGCACAGGCAGCGGAGTATCTGGATCGTATCAATTACCTTCTTTCCAGATAGACCTTATGTTCACCATTCTTTCAAAGTGGCAGAGTAATTTTACAGTCTCTTTGATGGGGCATTCAGAGGGAGAGGCTGATAGGTCTCTGCTTTTGAGCGTGATCATCTACTGTCTTTCTCCTATATCCTGAAGCGTTTTCTTGAACAGTTGTCTGCCACAAATGGGTCAGTGATGTCCTTTTCCCTGGGTGCCGTCAGTAATGGGTTGCATGGAGAGCACCACCATGGCTCCCTGTCTGTTAAAGAATTAATTTATCTCTTCTCCCTGGAGCTGGACATGAAGTAAGGCCAATGCGTGCATCAGTGAAGTGTTTTTCTCCTCTTTGCAGTCTCCATATTGCCACATCTTATGTGTGGCTTGCCAAGTCACAAACTTTTATGCTCCCCTCCGCCATGCCCTGGGTGATAGGCAGCAAGCCATTCAGCATATCTCTGTTACCTACAGGCTCCTCTCCCCCAGAATCCCCCTATTCATTTTTTTGCTTGCAGCTTGTCTAGGATACTCACATTTTATAAGAAAAAAAAGGTATACTTATGTAGCAATGTGGACTACAATTATAAAGTACAGTGTCCCTCTGGTATTTCTATGCATTGCATGTGCCCTCTAGTGCCCAGTGTTATCAACTGACATCGCTTTTGTGAGCCAAGCTAAAGGGATTGTGGGATGAGTAGTTCCTCAGACTGTTAATTGCTTCACATAACTCTGAGCATGGACTACATATCCCAGGGATCTTTGCTGCCATTGGAGAGATTGCTGGGGAGAACTATATAAGAAGTCAAAGCCCTGCTCTGTGCTCTCTATCTCCTGGGCCTGACGCAAGATGGACCTCATGGAGAGAGAGGTTGCGGCCTACCAACTGCCAAACTGGACAAACTGGACAAGAGGGGCCTAGCATTGCTGACTGTTTGTCGGACATCCATTTAGCCCACCTTGGCCGCCCGCCAACCTATGTTTAGAGCATCACATCAGGAGATCGATGCAGCGGATCAGCTGCACATGTGTTGCTACAGGAGCTGCTGTCTGGAGGGCATTAAATCGGCTTGGTCATTGGTGAGAGGGCAACTGCCCACATTTACAAATCCTTATAAAGAGCTCCTACATGCCGGTGAAGATCATCAGATCTGCAACGGGGAGATTACTGTCATTATTGCTACAAGGGTCCTTATACCAATGCCGTTAAGTCTGACCTCTCATTAGGGTTATAGGTTAGTCATGCTACATTTGGGGGCTCCTCCGGGATGCTATCTGCAGCTGGCCCTAACTGACCTAGACAAGAGCCACAATCCATGTAGGAAGTCGCTTTGATGGCCGCAGTTGCTTGGGGCAGAATTTGGGGGCTTCAACAGAGAAGAGCACAGTTCTAGAGATCTCAGGAAGTGAGCAAACTGAGAAAGAGATCAGAAGGTGTCTGAGAGCTCTGGTCCCAGGACATCGGGCTTACATTATGGAAAAAGAAGCCACATATGAGTCGGATCAAGTCAGGGTACTACTAGAATGGCAGGAAGAGGTACCTATGTGTTTTCAGGAGAAAGGGGCACATCTGGCTGAAGGGGTGATTGCTAAAGTGTCCCCACTCAAAGTGGGGGGGAGAACAGACTGAGAGGCAGCCCTCAACCAGAACTCAGGAGAAGGGCCCCTTACCTGCGTGAGCTGACTCTCAAAGGGCCAGTGCCTCTCCTCTCTCTTTCTACATGGATATGAGCCAACTAGGTGATTAGTGAAGAATGGATCTGGAAATTTAACCAGAGCTATCGAAGACTTAGGTTCTTTTCAGGACAACTGCCGACTCCTGTGGGGGAAGATGAGTTTGAAACGTGGATGAGTCATGAAAGAGCGGAGTGTTCCAGAGACTGTGAAACCACAACGGTTTAGTGAGAGCCTTTGAGGTCCAGTGGCTGATGTGATCCGTAATCTGAGGATGGGCAAGAAAACGTGTGTCGCCATTGACTACATAGATGCTCTGTATGCTGCATTTGGGAGGGTTGAAACTACCGCAGACCTGATGTACAAATTTAACCACACCCACCAGCAGAAGGGAGAGAGTCTGTCTGAAAACATGTCTCGAATAGACAGGATGCTGCATCAAATTATCCTCAAGAGGGGTATTGACTCCAAAGATGTTGACCAGGCTCGCCTGGACAGGGTTCTGCAAGGGGCTTGACCAAATCATCCTATTGTATTGAAGTTACTACTGAAGAGAACTCAAGCGGTACCCACACACCCTGAACTGATAAGAGAAGTACAAGAGGAGGAGGCTCTATTAGAAGAGAAAAGCCAAAGATCGAGAGAATTGGGCTCTATGGGAACAAAGAGAAAGTGGTGGCAAGAGCTGCTCATGGGGACATGGATTTGTTGGATGAAGATAGTGGAACTGAGTCTGAAAAACGGAGGGATTGGCCCTTCCTGACACTAATAAGCCAGTGGCAGACCTCGGGCCAACCGAATTGATGGCCCAAGTAGCTCAGGTCTGAACCCAAATGTATCATGCTCTGATGCGGGTGATGGAGACCCAAGCAAAGGTCTAGGAACAAGGGACTCGTCAAGATGAGCAAAAACAGTACCAGGGGTGAGAGAAGAGATGTTACAGGTGCGGAGAGGTTGGACACTTCCGAGCTGAGTGCCCCAAGTCTGGCATCAGCCCTCTATTACTCACGGAAGTCCTGAGAGCATTACAAAAATTACTTTTCCCAAAGCCCGCGGGAAACTTCAGGGGACCTCAGTGAAGGAGCTAGTTGAGAGTTCCCGAGGGAGAACTGCACTCCAAAACCAAGAAAAGAGGCAATGAAAGGAAAGGACGCAAGTCATCTTACATCTACCCCTTCTTTACCTAAACGAGTGAAAGAAACAAAATCCTCAGGGAAGAGGCAGGAAATCAATGCACACACTTCTGAACGAATAGTTAGACCAACTCCTAGGCCTCACAAGAGGGTGGCTAGGGTGCAAACTATGGAGCCACCTGTGAGAAACATACCAAAGAACTTAATGGGGCCCTCCCCTATAGTCTCTGTACAAGTCGAGGGCATCTATACACAAGCCCTACTGGACACTGGAGCTCAGGTGACTTTGCTGTATTGGGACTTTTACCACAAGTACTTGAAGCATATCCCTTTGTGCAAGCTCGAAGAGTTAGAGATCTGGGGCATAGGGACCCAGAAGTAGCCATACAATGGATACATACCCATTAAGATAACTTTCGATCCTGCCATGGCAGGAAAACCAGAGACTATCGATAAGCTGGCTGTCATTGGGGCAGGCGGAAAATCCTTATTGATAGCCACCAACACCAATCTTGTAAGGAGACTACTCACTCCTGTGGCCTTGGAGGGCACTCCAGTAGGAAAGATTCATTCTCAGCTGAGGCAGGTGTTCCAGCGAGTGTTACAAGAGAAGAAGGCCAGCTCATTCCCCACAGTTACAACCTTTTGTACCACCTGCCCCACCCTATTAGATTGTAAGCTCTTCTGAGCAGGGCCCTCTTAATCCTATTGTATTGTATTGTATTATATTATAACTGTATTGTCTCCCTTTTATATTGTAAAGCGCTGCGTAAACTGTTGGCGCTATATAAATCCTGAATAATAATAATAATAATAATAAAGAAGGCACCTGCTGAATGAGTGGAAAGATTGTGGAGATTGTATACCCATGAGAAGGTGTTGCAGCCTGGGGAGAGGGCCTGTCTGAAAGCCACTGTCAAGCTGTCATGGGACCAGCCGGGCTGTTACGTGGTGGTGGAGG
The DNA here is from genome assembly GCA_037952925.1 of Lithobates clamitans. NCBI lineage: Eukaryota > Metazoa > Chordata > Amphibia > Anura > Ranidae > Lithobates > Lithobates clamitans. The sequence goes on from JBBGZY010001496.1 coordinate 145,666, forward strand.
CTGATTCAGGAGAGGAGGAGGCTGGAATAGAATTGGTCCCAGAGATCGTACCCACTATGGCCTTACTAAGAAATGGGGGGTGAATTCCTGTCAGTGTGAGGATCATCACTAGTCACCCAATTAGCTTGTGATCGGAAAAGAGAGTGCCGCCACCCCAGTGGCGGGGAATGAGGTAGTTCAGAAGGAAGATGGAAGAACAACGGTTCACTGCCTAAATCTACCCTCTGCTTGCAAAGAGAGAATCAAAGCTCAGATAGCTCGATGGGAGAAAATGTTCACCAAGAATGACTTTGATGCGGGTTGTGCCAGGAGTGCTCAACATCGAATTTGACTGACCGAAGATAAGCTGTTTCGAGAAAGGGCCAGGCGAATCCCCTTGTGTGATCTTGAGGATTTTTGAGAGCAGCTGGCTGAATTGAAGAGATCAGGGATCATTAAGCAGTCCAGGAGCCCTTATGCCTCCCCGATCGTGGTAGTGAGGAAGAAGAAAGGGTCCCTTTGTATGTGCAACGACTACCGAACCTTGAACTATTCCAGATCAGTACACAACCCTTCACATAGAAGAAGCCCTACAAGGCCTATCATGGGCCTAATGGTTCAGTGTACTGGATTTAAAGAATGGATATTACCAGATCCCTGTGCCTCCAGATGACCAAGAAAAGACAGCCTTTATCAGCGCTCTAGGGTTTTTCGAGTTTGACTGAATGCCACAGGGATTAACAGGGGCCCCTGCTACTTTCCAGAGACTGATGAAGAACACTGTGGGTGACATGAACTTGGTAAAAGTGCTAGTTTACCTCGATGATATCATTGTGTTCAGCAGAATGTTGGAGGAGCATGAAGTTTGGTTGGAGAAAGTTTTCCAGCGACAACACGCAGAGGGGTTGAAGTGGTCTTTAGAGAAGTGCCAGTTTTAACAGACCTCAGTAACGTACCTAGGGCATGTGGTGTCAGCCGAGGGAATAGCACAGAGTTGAGGTCATTCTTGGGTTTCTGCTCATACTATAGAAGATTTGTGAAAAACTTCTCACAGATTGCCCGGCCGCTGAACAAGCTGTTACAGAAGCAAACGGAGGGGGACCAGCAGAAAACCCAGAAGGGAGGCCCCAGGTTGCCTCGTGAGTCCACCCAGGAACAATAGACAGTGAGGTGTGAAAGGTCTTTTGAACGGCTGAAGGAGAGCCAGGTTGAAATGCCGGTGTTGGCCTATGCTGATCCATCCAAACCATATGAATTACACATGGAAGTCAGAAGAGATGGCCTTGGAGGGGTGTTGTACCAAGAGTCAGAAGGGAAACTCTGTCCAGTGACCTATGTGAGTCGCAGCCTCACCCCCCTGAGAAGAACTATCCTATGCATAACCTGGAGTTCTTGGCCCTCAAGCGGGCCGTGGAAGATAACCTACACGACTATCTGTACCTTTACCTTGTACAATGCTTTGTGGTGAAGACTGACAACAACCCATTGACTTATCTACTGTCCACTGCAAAGTTGGACGCCACTGGGCATCAGTGGCTGGCAGCTCTGTCTGAGTTTCAGTTCAGCTTGAAATACCGACTAGGGGTGGGAGACAGACGCTGATGCTCTTTCCCAAAGGCTTCACTCTATCAAGGCTGGACAGAAGAGTTGGGTTCATTTACCTCATGAAGGAGTAAAGGCCATGTGTCAAGGAGTAGAGTATAAACACAGAGGAGAAATAGGGGCTGAAGTATTACTGTAATTTGACCCAGGTACGCAGCCAAGAATTGCCTCAGCTGACAAAAGGGGATATGAGATAGGATCAATGGGGAGATCCATTTGGGAGCCTGATAAGGAAATCACTATCTGCTGAAGAACCTCACATACTGGTGAGTAGCCCCGTCTTGCTCTTAGGCAATATTTGCTCTATTATTATCACTCCACAAGCAGTAGTCCCTAAGGCTGGCCATACATTATACAATTTTCTTGTACAATTTTCCTTTAGATTTACCCAAACCATATATTATGAGGTAAAACCTAAAGACTTTCAATTATTTATATGCAATCAAGCAGGTCCCTGCACTATATACAGTAGTTGAAGGTAAATCTGAAGAGAATTGAATAAGAAAATTGTATAATGCTTGGCCAGCCTAAGGATCTTTCTTATATCTTGCACAGTCCTATCAATCAATGGGAGTAACCCTTGTCAACAAATCTCTGTTTTAAAATCTGTGAATGTGCAAGATAATCATCCTTCTTATGCCGCGTACACACGATTGGAAATTCCACCAGCAAAACTCCAATGAGAGCTTTTTGTTGGAAAATGCAACCGTGTGTATGCTCCATCGGTCTTTTGCTGGTGGAATTCCAGCCAGCAAAAGATCGAGAGCATGTTCTCTATTTTTCGGTCAGGAAAAGTTCCTATCTGAAAATGCGATCATCTGTACAAATTCCGATGCGCAAAATTCCTACACATGCTCGGAAGCATTGAACTTCATTTTCTCGGCTTGTTGTAGTGTTGTACGTCACTGCGATCTTAACAGTCGAAAATTCAGAGAACTTTTGTGTGACCGTGTGTATGCAAGGGAAGCTTGAGCGGAATTCCGTCGGAAAAGCCATCCAAGTTTTTTCTGACGTAAGTGTGTATGGGACATTAGAGAATTTTTTTTCCGTACCCTCATTAATTTCCCCCTTGGGTTATTCCTTTACCAGAGGGATGATGCCCACTATTAATAGCTAAATAACTTTTCTGGTCCCATTACCCCAAAACTTGATTTTGAAGAGTCTGTATCAATTATTTACAAATTTACACTTTAACATTTTTAATGTGTGAAATATTAGATCCAAATGATCCCTTTAATGGAAAGCGTTTGCAGCCTTCAATTACAGCTCTGTTTCCTCAATGCCCCTATCCCTCACAAAGCTAATTTAAAACCCAACTCCAGACAATTTTTTTATTGTGTTTTGGATAGAATGAGTATGTTTTTTTTTCCAGTTTGTTTCTTTTGGAAAGATTTTCCGTCACTGCCTGTCAGGGGAAATGATGGACGTTTTTTGCAATAGGTACGCAGATAAAAACAATTACACATTTTAGTAGAGGGAGGAGCCATTAGAAATGTTCACAACATTTATTTTTTTAACTGTCCTGTTTTCACAGGAAGTGAAAGAAATTCTCTCCAAAGGATCCATAGACAAAATGTTGTATGTTCAAGATAAATTTCCAGAACCGTTTAAAACAAAAACAGCTGAGTACTGACCAGTGGCGGCCCATCCATTGGGGGGCTCGTGCGCCAACCTCTCTATCCCTGGCCGCCACCCCCTCCACCTTATAGCGATGCGGCAATGCAATGCTCTATTCATCGCCGCTGCCACCCTCTATTCATGCGTCCGGCCCCTTTCAGGATGCGGGCGCCTGAATTATAGCGGTGGGGGTATTTTTTTGAAGCACCTGATCCCGGCCAGTCGGAAAGCGGGTCTGATACCCATCACCTGATTGGCTGAAAGGATAGGCGATCCTATTGGACACCTAGGAGGAGGGGAGGAGACGCAGGGCATAAGCGAGGAGGAGGGAGGAGGAAAAGACACAGGAGCCGCTACCTGATGCCCGCCGCAGCTTGATGTCCATCAATGCACCAATCCTCGCCGCTGCCTGATTCCCACCTCTGTCCGATGCCTGCTGCCTAGATGGGGTAAGTGGACCGACCTGCAGACAATGAGTGGAGGGGGGGTAGGGGGCTTTCAGGTGCCACGGGGGGGGGTGGTTGTTTGCCGCCCCCCCAAACAAAAAAACCATGAAAAAAAACAGGAATCTTTTTTTATTCGCACTAACATTCAATTTTTCTTTTTCAATATTTTTATTAAATGTAAGGAACCAGGTACAGTACATCATTGTACAATTTTTTGTTTTGTATATGCTGCCTTGCAATCAGAATACAATGAGCAATGTACAATGGATATAAGAACACTAAGAAAATTACAAGCTGAAGCAAAATGTTGAGTTATAAACAAAACAATTACAAATGGACAACCCCGAATCATGGGAAAAAGTACGCCTAAAGTGGAGTTCCACTTTAAAAAAATAAAATAAAAGTCAACGGCTACAGAGGGGGCATGGCCGGAAGCCAACCGAGATGGCTGCCTGCTAGCTTCGCTCCGGGCTACAGCGGCTTTTCAGAGCGACAGGGACATGGAAGGCAACCTTCTCTCTCTACCAGCGTACAGCCGCACAAGAACCCCGAGACAACCAGGGGGATGCTGAAAAGGAGGAATGAGCGATCGGCTCCACGGAAACTCAGAGTTCTTCCTGCAGCCAAACTGACGATCACCCCAAGATGGCACCAGCGGACACAGAAAGGCATGTTGTTAACATTACAAAACTCCATTCACTCTGACATTACCAACATGATGCATAACTTTTCCACTGAAATTTCCTTTCTGGGAGAGAGAGTCACAAACATGTAACAAAAACTGGGAGAAGTAACATCCTCTTTTAATGATCTTGTAGATGTTCAAAATGAGGAAGCAGAGGATATTGAATGAATGAAAGCCAAAATAGCAGATTTGGAGGACCGTTCCAGAAGGAGCAACCTAAAAATTAGAGGCATACCAGAGTCCATTCCACAATCTGCCTTAAAGGAATACTTCACCCAAGTAATGACAGCCTTTCTCCCCGATAACCCTTCAGGAGAACTAATTATCGACCGTATACACCGGCTACCCAAGCCGTCACATCTCCCAGACACCATTCCGAGAGATACCATAGTCCGAATCCACCTCTTTCACGTGAAGGAAAATTTGATGAGCGCTACTCGCAACCCAGATGCATATCCTCAACCTTACAGCAATCTGGCCTTTTACACTGACGCAAAAATCTTTTTACCATTACCAAACCCCACCGAAATCACCAGATACAGTATAAATGGGGTCATCTGGTTAAGCTAATAATCACAAAAGAAAATAAGCCCTACATTGTCCGCACTCTTGATGAAGGCCTATCGCTGCTGCGACAATGGCACATCCTGGAGCCAATACAGCAACATCAGCAAAGCCGAAATCAACGCAATCGCAATAATAGCGATTGGGATGACTGCTGTTCTCTTTGTTTTTTAAAACACACAAAAATATAGAAGTAAATAAAAACTAAATTTTTTTTGTTACTCATTTACCTGTTGATTTTTTACCATATAGTACAGTCAACAGCTTACTATAAATCTTCACTCATTGATACTACAATAGTACTGCACACACAAAGAACCAACTAGAGTGGATAATCTCCTAGAAATCTTCAGAAAACGTAAGTCAACCACTTCCTTATACTGGTATACATAAGCACTTCTCTCTCTGGTAAGAAACCCACAAATTCCAATGTGACATCCTGTGCCTTCAGGAGATGAATTTATGCCATGACAAAGCCCCTAACGTGGCACACAAAAAATTCCCACACATATACTTCGCCAACTCTCCAAACAAAACAAAAGGGGTACTCACTGCCATTAAAGACACAGTAGCTTTTAAGCTGGCCACCTCTACTGCTGATCCACAAGGAAGATATCTCGACCTAGTTTGCGAAATAAACAATGCTACCTACACAATTATGAACACATATGCCCCCAATACTGGTCAACTATGATATCTTCGTAAATTGTGGAAAAAGGTTAACAAAATCAAACAAGGCCACACAATCATCTGTAGAGACTTTAATCTACCTCCTGGTGCTTCCATAGACACCAAAGGCCCTGCACCCAAAAAGCCCAAACAGACTAATCTACTCTCCTTTTCACATGCCAATGACTTGTTTGACATTTGGAGATGTCAACATTCTATGGAAAGAGACTTTACCTTCTTCTCTAAATGCCATGCATCGCCTTGCTACCTCTATTTCAGGTGTGATCAGTCATGTAATTTGGACCTGTCTGGTGATTGACAGATTTTGCAGACAGATCGTGGAACTACTTTCTGCTACAATTTCCACTCTGGCTCCCCTTAACCCCTGAAGTTTGTTTGCTGAGTTTATTAGATGAAGAACAATGGCCTATATACACAAGAATTCTGTTACGTGAAACATTATTCATAGCCTGTAAACTACTGCCCTTAAATGGATGCAGTCCTCCCCACCCTCTGTACGCCAGTGGGCACACGCAGTGAACCATATTGTCCCACCTAAAAATGTCATCTATGAAAATAGAGGTTGTCCTATGAAAGACAACAAAATCTAGAATGTATAATACACATCTACATCTATGCTAACCAGGGACTTATTCATATCCTCCATATGGCTCCTAAGGTATGCTGAGTGTTAGTCTGTTGTGGCCACGTGTTTTTTTTTTTTTATACGCATGTAGCACTTCCCCCATAGCGGTTGCAGATGACGGGGTTCCCCACTGCTGCACAGCCAGGCCCAACAACTTCAGCTTTCATCCAAACACATTGAACAGTCCTTGAACATTGTTTTGTGTTTTTAATAGGGGGTAACAACTTGGATGGGGATAGGAATTATGGGATGCCCAACTTGATAGTGACAAAAACCAGGGACAAGTTCCTCCCTATGTACACAGCTCCAATTGCTTCTACTCCTTTATCCTGTACAACTCCAATTGATTCCTCTTTCTTGGTCTGTACAGCTCTGATTGATCCCTCTTTAGAAAACTAGCAGTCTCTTTAGATCAGCAACAGCCCTTTACAGGCTTATAGACCCTTAGAAAGTAGCACAATGTGTTGTTACATAGTTACATAGTAGGTGAGGTTGAAAAAAGACACAAGTCCATCAAGTCCAAGCTATGTGTGATTATGTGTCAGTATTACATTGTATATCCTTGTATGTTGCGGTCATTCAGGTGCTTATCTAATAGTTTCTTGAAGGTATCGATGCTCCCCGCTGAGACCACCGCCTGTTGAAGGGAATTCCACATCCTTGCCGCTCTTACAGTAAAGAACCCTCTACGTAGTTTAAGGTTAACCCTCTTTTCTTCTAATTTTAATGAGTGGCCACGAGTCTTGTTAAACTCTCTTCTGCGAAAAAGTTTTATTTCTATTGTAGGGTCACCAGTACGGTATATTGAATTATATATTTGTATATTGAAATCATATCCCCTCTCAAGCGTTTCTTCTCCAGAGAGAATAAGTTCAGTGCTCGCAACCTTTCCTCATAACTAAGATCCTCCAGACCCTTTATTAGCTTTGTTGCCCTTCTTTGTACTCGCTCCATTTCCAGTACATACTTCCTGAGGACTGGTGCCCAGAACTGGACAGCATACTCTAGGTGCCGGACCAGAGTCTTGTAGAGTGGGAGAATTATCGTTTTATCTCTGGAGTTGATCCCCTTTTTAATGCATGCCGATATTCGGTTTGCTTTGTTAGCAGCAGCTTGGCATTGCATGAGCTGACCCTATTATCTACTAGGACCCCCAGGTCCTTTTCCATCCTAGATTCCCCCAGTGTATAGATTGCATTCATATTTTTGCCACCCAAATGCATTATTTTACATTTTTCTACATTGAACCTCATTTGCCATGTAGTTGCCCACCCCATTAATTTGTTCAGATCTTTTTGCAAGGTTTCCACATCCTGCGGAGAAGTTATTGCCCTGCTTAGCGTAGTATTGTCTGCAAATACAGAGATTGAACTGTTTATCCCACCCTCCAGGTCATTTGTGAACAAATTAAATAGGATTGGTCCCAGCACAGAACCCTGGGGAACCCCACTACCCACCCCTGACCATTCCGAGTACTCCCTAATTATCACCACCCTCTGAACTCGCCCTTGTAGCCAGTTTTCAATCCATGTACTCACCCAATGGTCCATGCCAACGGACCTTATTTTGTACAGTTATCATTTATGTGGAACTGTGTCAAATGCTTTTGCAAAATCCAGATACACCACATCTACGGGCCTTCCTTTATCTAGATGGCAACTCACCTCCTCATAAAAGGTTAGTAGATTCTTCATGAATCCATGCTGATTACTGCTAATGATACTCTTTTCATTACTAAAATCTTGTATATAGTCCCTTATCATCCCCTCCAAGAGTTTACATACTATTGATGTTAGGCTAACGAGTCTGTAATTCCCAGGGATGTATTTTGGGCCCTTTTTAAATATTGGTGCTACATTGGCTTTTCTCCAATCAGCTGGCACCATTCCTGTCAGTAGACTGTGTGTAAAAATTAGGAACAACGGTCTGGCAATCCCTTGACTGAGTTCCCTAAGTACCCTCGAATGCAAGCCATCTGGTCTTGGTGATTTATTAATGCTACGTTTCTCAAGTCTAATTTTAATTCTATCCTCTGTTAACCATGGAGGTGCTTCCTGTGTTGTGTCATAAGGATAAACACTGCAGTTTTGGTTACTGAAGCCCCCCGATTCACTCATGAAGACTGAGGAGAAGAATAAATTCAATACCTTCGCCATCTCCCCATCCTTTGTAACCAGATGTCCTTCCTCATTCTTTATGGGGCCAATACAGTCTGTTCTCCCTTTTTTACTGTTTACATACTTGCTCTCCTCCGCTATGTGTATTTTATGTTCTATCTTAGCCGTCCTAGTTGCACCCTTAAATTTCTTGTTGCATTCTTTATAAAGTCTGAATGCTGATGATGTTCCCCCAACCTTGTATTTTTTGAAGGCCTTCTACTTTGCTTTTATATGCATTTTTACATTGGAGTTAAGCCATGCGGGACTTTTGCTCGCTCTTTTAAATTTGTTACCCAATAGGATGCGTTGTCTAATGCCCTTATTTAATATGCTCTTAAAGCAAACCCATCTCTCCTCCGTGTTCTTTGTTCCTAATATTTTATCCCAATTTATGCCTTTTAGCAAGGTTTTTAGTTTAGGGAAGTTGGCTCTTTTGAAATTCAGTGTTTTTGTATTCCCTTTATGTTTCCTATTTGTGTGATTTATACTGAAACTAATTGACCTGTGATCGCTGTTACCTAAATTGCCCCGTATTTCCACAGGTCAGGTCTGTATTGTTGATAATCAGTAGATCCAGTAATGCTTTATTTCTAGTTGGTGTGTCTACTATCTGACCCATAAAATTGTCCTGCAAGTCATTAAGGAACTGGCGAGCCTTAAATGAAGGTGCGGTTCCCTCCGCCCAGTCTATGTCTGGATGATTAAAACCCCCTATTATGATAACACTTCCCATTCTTGCTGCTAATCGAAATTGTGATAGGAGATTTGTCACCACTTCCTCCCTCAGGTTAGAGGGCCTATAGCATACTCCCAGTATTATTTTCCTCTTAGCTTCATCTCTTTGGAGCTCTACCCATAAGGATTCCACCTCCTCCCTAGCTCCCTCAGTGATGTCATCTCTCACATTCACTTGTACATTATTCTTGATATATAGGCATACCCCTCCCCTTTTTTTACCCTCTCTATCCTTGCGGTATAGGGTATACCCTTGAATGTTTGCCAGCCAATCATGAGAGCTGTTGAACCAGGTCTCTGAAATTCCCACAAAATCCAAATCCTTGTGAACTGCATCCTGGAGTACCTCCAACTCCCTCGTGGAGACTGGTCCCAGCTTTACCACATCAGGAAATGCTAGCCCACCTGGATTCTTCTCTTCACCAGACTACCCAAATGACTCTCCGGATATCTCCAAGGGCAAGGTAGGGAAGATTTAAGCACACCACTATCTTCCAGGGAGACCTGCTACATGTTGCAGTCTCCCCCCTTGCACTGTGCTGTAGTACTCATGCTGCCCTCCTTGCTCCTGCTGCCTCTCAGGGAAGATTCCTTCCAAACTTCTCCTGTGGTCAGGATCCTCCCAGGCCAGCTCTCAGGCCCCGGACTGAGGCAGAGCACTCCCCCCAGACTAGGGGGTTCACCTCAAGGGCCACTGACAGTCTCCTTAGCACTGCATCTCCATCTTCCACCTGACTCCCTTGCTGGCATGAATTCCTATTTAAGGGCTCACTTAGTCCCTTGCCAGGCCCAATGACTGGGGATTGGCTAAATTCCACTAAATATGCAGAACAACCCTCCTAGCCTCCGCCTTCCAGCTTCCAGAATGTTCTCCAACTTTCCAGAACCATGGGGGGGACCAGAGAGCTGTCTGTATGAATCATCCAGCCCTGACCTCTAATAAACCCTGACCCAATTACAGACTCACAGGATTTAGACATGAGTTAAAATATATTTTATCTACTCTGACACAAGAAGCACACTAGAGGGTGCTACGTGTAATTTATAGATAACATATTGAATTCAGGAGACACATTTATGTTGTTTTGTTTACTTTGTAATACCGTTTATTGCACCGCTGTTGTATTTCATGTACAGAACTGATGTTTTGTATGACTGTTTGCTTGTTATACTGTGATTTGGATGCTCTGTCGTTTGCAATAAAACAGATTAAAAAAAAAAGGAATATGCATAAACATTGTAAGAACAGCTCATGATCACAGCAGAAGCAGGCAACAGTTCTGTCTTCTTAGGGTAAGTAGGCAGTAGACATGTGCACACTGAAATATTTTGTTTCGGAATTTCGTTTTCGTCCAAAAAATAAATGTATTTAGTTACTCCCGAAATTCGTTTTTATTTATTTCGTTTTTTGTTACAAAATTGCATTCGTCCAAAAATCCAAATTAATTAAGGTCGAATCTGTCATTGAAGGCTTATGGTGTCTGTCGAATGTTCAAGGAAGATTCAACGGAGCAGCTAAACTGTACGAAGCCGCAATTGTACATTTCCGGTCAAATTTTCAGCCTACAAGCTAGCTGTAGTAGAATTCTAATGTTGTAGAATAATTATATTTATTAATTATTTTACTAGTCAACCAACATTAGAATTTTTCTATAGCCTATGGGCGGATGCATTTGACTGGAAACGTACGATTGCAGCGTTGTACAGTTTAGCTGCTCCGTCGAATCTTCTTAGAACTTTCGACAGACACCATAAGCCAAAGATTCAACGTTTGTATGTTTTTCGTTGCTTTGTCGAATCTTCGTCGTTCAGTCTACTCTACTCGAACAGTCAGCCAACTTTTACATTTGTTTCTCAATCTCCAAGTGCAATGGCGGGCGCGGCATCCGACGTGTCAGATATTGATATGGCATTATAATATAGACTCTATAATAATAAACCCCCCCCACAACACGGGCAGCCTCTGAGGCTATCACAACACTAGCAACACTAGTATCACACTAGTATCACACTAGTATCACGCTAGCGTGGGCAGCACAGTGGTGTAGTGAATAGCACTCTCGCCTAGCAGTAAGAAGGGTCGCTGGTTCAAATCCCAGCCACAACACTACCTGCCTGGAGTTTGCATGTTCTCCCTGTGCCTGCATGGCTTTTCTCCGGGTACTCCGGTTTCCTCCCACACTCCAAAGACATGCTGGTAGGTTAATTGGCTTCTGTCCAAAATTGGCCCTAGTATTTGAATGTTAGGGACCTTGGATTGTGGGCTCCTTGAGGGTAGGGACCGATGTGAGTGTGTGATATATGTGTGGAGCGCTGCGTTAAAAAAAATTTGACACAGCGCTATATGGGTACCTAATTGTAGACATGCACCCACACTCGCTCAGGTTGAACTCGATGGACTGGTGTCCTTATTCAACCTTACTAACTATGTAACTATCACTATCAAGTTCACAATAGCAGCAGATTATTATGAAAAAGTTACCGTAAGTTGAACTGTAGCTTGCTTCACTATTGTTCTGCTGCTGTGCTTATGCTTAATTGCTAAATAATTCAGGTTCTCTGTCAAACGGACCAGCTAAGATTGACTGTCTTCTGAAATGATTCAGTGTGTGTGTCTCTCTCTGCTAGCAAATCGTAAGTGAAAGAAAGTAGGCTGTACTTGTGTACTTAGTTCTAGCTATTTTACTGCCCCTCCTCTTTGGTTATAATCGGCCAATAACATTCATCATCATC
>JBBGZY010001496.1:165000-190383 GCA_037952925.1 Lithobates clamitans
CCATCGCCAGCATCTGAATTACATGGTGCAGGAATATCTAGGGGCAAGATCAGACTTGGAGACCTTTCCACCAGAACATCCACTGGGTTACTGGGTCTTGAGGATGGACCACTGGCCAGAGCTTGCTCAATATGCAATCAAGCTACTGGCCTGTCCTGCATTCAGCATTCTTTCTGAACGCACATTCAGTGCTCCTGGAGGCTTTATAACCGATCACAGAGTGAGCCTGTCCAGACTCTGTTGATCGGCTCACATTCATAAAAATGAATCAGTCTTGGATCACCAGCTACCAAGCACCTGATGCTGATGTAACTTAATGATTTTTCTATGGATGTGGGATCCCTTGAAGACTGCATATGCTGAGTAGGGATGAGTCAAACACCCCCCTGTTCGGTTCGCACCATAATATGTGAACAGGCAAAAAATTTGTTTGAACACGCGAACACCGTTAAAGTCTATGGGACACGAACATGAATAATCAAAAGTGCTAATTTTAAAGGCTCATATGCAAGTTATTGTCATAAAAAGTGTTTAGGGACCTGGGTCCTGCCCCAGGGGACATGGATCAATGCAAAAAAAGTTTTAAAAACAGCAGTTTTTTCAGGAGCAGTGATTTTAATAATGCTTAAAGTGAAACAATAAAAGTGTAATATCCCTTTAAATTTGGTACCTGGTGGGTGTCTATAGTATGCCTGTAAAGGGGCGCATGTTTCCCATGTTTAGAACAATCTGACAGCAAAATGACATTTCAAAGGAAAAAAAGTCATTTAAAACTACTTGCGTCTTTTAATGCATTGCCGGTCCGACAATACACATAGAAGTTCATTGATAAAAATGGCATGGGAATTCCCCACAGGGGCACCCCGAACCAAAATTTTTCAAAAAAATGATGTGGGGGTCCCCCTAAATTCCATACCAGGCCCTTCAGGTCTGGTATGGATATTAAGGGGAACCCTGCCAAAATTGAAAAAAAAATGGCGTGGGGTCCCCCTAAGAATCCATTCCAGACCTTATCCGAGCACACAACCTGGCAGGCCGCAGGAAAAGAGGGGGGACGAGAGAGCGCCCCCCCCTCCTGAACCGTATCAGGCCACATGCCCTCAACATTGGGAGGGTGCTTTAGGGTAGCCCCCCAAAACACCTTGTCCCCATGTTGATGAGGACAAGGGCCTCATCCCCACAACCCTGGCCGGTGGTTGTGTGGGTCTGCGGGCGGGGGGCTTATCGGAATCTGGAAGCCCCCTTTAACAAGGGGACCCCCAGATCCTGGCCCTCCCCTCTGTGTGAAATGGTAAGGGGGTACAAAAGTACCCCTACCATTTCACTAAAAAAACTGTCAAAAATGTTAAAAAAAGTTTTTGACAATTCCTTTATTTAAATGTTTCTTCTTTCTTCTATCTTCCTTCGGGTTCTTCCTCCATCTTCTTCTTCTTCTCCGGTGTTCTCGTCCGGCATCTTCTCCGCGGCGTCTGCGTCTTCTTACCTTCTTCTCTCCGGGCCGCTCCGCATCCATGATGGCATGGAGGGAGGCTCCCGCTCTTCTCTTCATCTTCTTCTCTTCTTGTCTTCATCTTCTTTTCGGGCGTCAGAGGGAGGTGGGGTCACCGGGTGGCCCCACCCCCCGTTATTTAAGAACCATTAGAAGAGGACAAGCGTCACACAGCTGCGGAGCGGCCCGAAAAGAAGCTGAAGAGAAGAAGATGAAGAGAAGAGTGGGAGCCTCCCTCCACGCCATCATGGATGCGGAGCAGCCTGAGGAGAAGAAGGGAAGAAGACACCGCCGCCGCGGAGGAAGATGCCAGATGAGAACACCGGAGGAAGAACCAGAAGAAGAAGAAGATGGAGGAAGAAACCGAAGGAAGATAGAAGATAGAAGAAAGAAGAAGCATTTAAATAAAAGAATTGTCAAAAACTGTCTCTTGTAATTTTTAACATTTTTGACAGTTTTTTAGTGAAATGGTAGGGTACCCCCTTACCATTTCACACAGGGGGGAGGGCTGGGATCTGGGGGTCCCCTTGTTAAAGGGGGCTTCCAGATTCCGATAAGCCCCCCGTCCGCAGACCCCCCACAACCACCAGCCAGGGTTGTGGGGATGAGGCCCTTGTCCTCATCAACATGGGGACAAGGTGTTTTGGGTGGCTACCCCAAAGCACCCTCCCAATGTTGAGGGCATGTGGCCTGGTACGGTTCAGGAGGGGAGCGCTCTTGTCCCCCCCTCTTTTCCTGCGGCCTTCCAGGTTGCGTGCTCGGATAAGGATCTGGTATGGACTTTTGGGGGGACCCCACACCGTTTTTTTTTTATTTTGGCACGGGGTTCCCCTTAAAATCCATACCAGACCTGAAGGGTCTGGTATAGATTTTAAGGGGGACCCCACGCCATTTTTTTTAAAATTTTGGCCGGGGTTCCCCTTAATAACCATACCAGACCTGAAGGGCCTGGTATGGAATTTAGGGGGACCGCCACGTCATTTTGTTTTTTAAATTTTGGTCGGGGTTCCCCTGTGGGGAATTCCCATGCCATTTTTATCAATTAACTTTTATGTGTATTGTCGGACCGGCAATTCATTAATAGCCGCGAGTAGTTTAAATGACTTTTTTCCTTTGAAATGTCATTTTGCTGTCAGACTGTTCTAAACAGGGGAAACATGCGCCCCTTTACAGGCATACTATAGACACCCGCCAGGTACGAAATTTAAAGGCATATTACACTTTTATTGTTTCTCTTTAAGCATTATTAAAATCACTGCTCCCAAAAAAATGGCCGTTTTTAAAACTTTTTTTGCATTGATACATGTCCCCTGGGGCAGGACCCAGGTCCCCAAACACTTTTTATGACAATACCATGAATATAAGCCTTTAAAATTAGCACTTTTGATTTCTCCCATAGACTTTTAAAGGGTGTTCCGCAGCATTCGAATTTTGCCGCGAACACCCCAAATTGTTCGCTGTTCAGCGAACTTGCGAACAGCCGATGTTCGAGTCGAACATGAGTGCGACTCGAACTCGAAGCTCATCCCTAATGCTGAGTGACTATCCTATTCCTCCTCAATTTTTATGATGATAGCTTCTAAGAATATTTTCAGTTCAGGGCACCACTACCTAAGGCCCAATTTTTCTGTAATTATTCTGTAATAAATTTTTCGTGTAATTACAATTTCTGATCTAAAATTTCACATCAGGGCCTGTTCCTGCGCTCAACAAAGGTATCTGTGAGGCTTTACAGTGTTGTGCCACCACCACCGCCTAAGGCCCAATTTTTCTGCCCCTGTATAACAGGGGCATGTAATTACAATTTTTGATCAAATATTTAACAGCAGGGCTCGTTCCTGCACTCAACAAGAGTATCTGTGAGGGTTTGCAGTGTTGTGGCACCACCACCACCGCCTAAGGCCCAATTTTTCTGATCCTGTTTAGCAGGGGCGCGTAATTACAATTTTTGATCTAATATTTCACAGCTGGGCCTGTTCCTGCGCTCAACAAAAGTATTTGTGAGGCTTTGCAGTGTTGTGCCACCACCACCACCGCCTAAGGCCCAATTTTTCTGCCCCTGTTTAACAGGGGCACGTAATTACAATTATTGATCTATTATTTCACAGCAGGTCCTGTTCCTGTGCTCAACAAAAGTATCTGTAAGGCTTTACAGTGTTGGGCCACCACCACTAACGCCTAAGGCCCAATTTTTCTACCCCTGTTTAACAGGGGCGCGTAATTACAATTTTTGATCTAATTACCGTATTTATCGGCGTATAACATGCACCGGCGTATAACACGCACCCCAATTTAGGAGGGAATTTTAAGGAAAAAAAAACTTTTAGGAGGGAAGTTGAAGGGAAAAAAACTTACATTTAAATGCCCATCATTGCAGCCTTCTCAGTGCAGCCTTGCCCCAGTGCAGCCTTGCCAGTGCAGCCATGTCAGTGCAGCCATGTCAGTGCAGCCTTCTCCAGTGTCCATTGCAGCCTTGCCCCAGTGCAGCCTTGCCCCAGTGCATCCTTGCAGCTCGCTGAGCTTCAAAATCGCCGACCGCGATTTGAAAATGGCGCCGCCGGCGCCGAAATACACAGAGCCGGTCCTTGGCTTTTCTCGGCGGCTCTCGTTCACTTTCGGCTCCACTCGGGATGGGTGTGACTGTGAGCGGAGCTATCCGAACCTAACCGAGTACACTCGGCTAGGTTCGGGCGGCGCTCGAGTGAATCTGAAAGTGGCCAAGAAGAGCCGAGGACTGGCACTGTGTATTTCGGCACCGGCGGCGCCATTTTCAAATTGCGGTCGGCGATTTTTTAGATCTGACAGCTCAGGATCGCAGGGGATCGGCGTATAACACGCACCCGCGATTTCCCGCTGATTTTAAGGGGAAAAAAAGTGCGTGTTATATGCCAGTAAATACGGTATTCACAGCAGGGCCTGTTCCTGTGCTCAACAAAAGTATCTGTGAGGCTTTACAGTGTTGTGCCACCACCACCACCGCCTAAGGCCCAATTTTTCTGCCCCGTTTAACAGGGGCGCGTAATTACAATTTTTGATCTAATATTTCACAGCAGGGCCTGTTCCTGCGCTCAACAAAAGTATCTGTGAGGCTTTACAGTGTTGTGCCACCACCACCGCCTAAGGCCCAATTTTTCTGCCCCTGTTTAATGGGGGCATGTCATTAAAATTCTTGATATAATATTTCACAGCAGGGCCCGTTCCAGCGCCCACCAAGAGTAACTGTGAAGGCTTACAGTGTTCTAGTACCACCAACACCTAAAGCCCAATTTTCCGCAGAGTGTATAGGGCAGGCCGTATAGTATATACAGGCAGTCCCCTATTTTCAAATATCCGACTTACAAACGATTCCTACTTACAAACGGAGGCAGACAACAGGAAGTGAGAGGAAATCTACCCCTAGGAAGGGAAATTCTCTCCTGTAAGAGTTAATATGGGAAAAAAGGTGTCTCCCCACTGATGCTTTATCACCAATCCTTGTTTCCCTAATAACCCCAAATTTTCAAAATTAATTTGTCATTGGGAAAGAAAGTGAGGTGAAATCTTCTGAACAGGGGCACAGACAGCAAAACAAATGTTACAGGGGTGATGATAACCCTTCCCTATGTTATCCAAAAAGCTTAAAAATAAATTTTTTGGCTGGAGCTACACTTACAAAATGTACCTGTTCCAAATTACAAACAGATTCAACTTAAGAACAAACCTACAGACCCTATCTTGTTTGTAACCCAGGGACCACCTGTATACTGCTGCTGTTCAGAGTATATAGGGCCTGGGGGCCCCACGCCTTTTTTTTTTTAAATTTGGGTGGAAGGTTCACCTTAATATCCATACTAGACCCAAAGGGCCTGGTAATGGGCTGGGGGGGGAGGGACATTACATTACAGCCGCAAGCAGTTTTAAATGACTTTTTTTCCTTTAGAAATGTCATTTTGTGCAGGGACTGTTCTAAACATGGGAAAAATGTGCCACTTTACAGGCATACTATAGACCAGTGTTTCTCAACTCCAGTCCTCGAGGCGCACCAACAGGTCATGTTTTCAGGATTTCCCTCAGATGAAACGGCTGTGGTAATTACCAAGGCAGTGAAAATGATCAAATCACCTGTGCAAAATAGTGGAAATCCTGAAAACATGACCTGTTGGTGCGCCTTGAGGACTGGAGTTGAGAAACACTGCTATAGACACCCCCCAGGCACAATATTTAAAGGAATATTACACTTTTATTGTTTCACTTTAACCGCTAGCTGACCGCCGGCTGTCTATTGATGGCCAGGCGGCGCAGCTCTCGTTCCTTGCATTCCTAGGCCACCAGGGGGCACGCCGTGTCACTAGGCACCCAGTGCCCATGCCCGGCGGCCGCAATGTCCGCCGGGCACCCGCGATTACCAGTAACACAGCAGGACCGTGGATCTGTGTGTGTAAACACACAGATCCACGGTCCTGTCAGAGGAGAGGAGACCAATGGTGTGTTCCCGCACAGAGGAACACGATCGGTCTCCTCCCCTAGTGAGTCCCCGCCCCCTACAGTTAGAATCACTCCCTAGCAACACAGTTAACCCCTCGATCACCACTTAGTGTTAACCCCTTCCCTGCCTGTCACATTTATACAGTAATCAATGCATTTTTATAGCACGGTTCGCTGTATAAATGTGAATGGTCCCAAATATGTGTCAAAAGTGTCCGATGTGTCCGCCGCAAAATCGCAGTCACAATAAAAATCGCAGATCGCCGCCATTACTAGTAAAAAAATAAAAAAAAATAAAAATGTTATAAATCTATCCCTATTTTGTAGACGCTATAACTTTTGCGCAAACCAATCTATATACGCTTATTGTGATTTTTTTTACCAAAAATATGTACAAGAATACATATCGGCCTAAACTGAGAAAAAATTTGTTTTAAAGAAAAAAAAATTGGATATTTATTATCGCAAAAGATAAAAATTATTGTGTTTTTTTTAAAACTTCTCACTCTTCTTTTGTTTATAGCGCAAAAAATAAAAACCGCAGAGGTGATCAAATACCACTAAAAGAAAGCTCTATTTGTGGGGAAAAAATGATAACAATTTAATTTGGGTACAGTGTTGTATGACCGCGCAATTGTCATTCAAAATGCGACAGCGCTGAAAGCTGAAAAATGGCTTGGGCAGGAAGGGGGCGAAAATGCACTGTATTGAGGTGGTTAAGCATTAATAAAATCACTGCTCCCGAAAAAACTGCCATTTTTAAAACTTTTTTTTGCATTGATACATGTCCCCTGGGGCAGGACCAAGGTCCCCAAACATTTTTTAGGACAATAACTTGCAGATTAGCCTTTAAAATTAGCACTTTTGATTTTTCAAGTTCGAGTCCCATAGACTTTAACGGGGTTCGTGTGTTCGCACAAATTTTTGGTCTGTTCGCATGTTCTGCCCTGCACCGAACCGGGGGGGGGGGGGTGTTCGGCTCATCCCTATTTTCTAGTATAATTTAGTTCAGGAGGGCCAGGGATGGTTTGTGTACTTTACAGTCAATGTACATTATTCTTCAGAACGTATTGCCCTATATTAGTACTGTATAATTTAATTCCTATACTAACTTGTTAAATTATTTCTGGCTGACTAATTTATTAACCATTAGCTGTTATTATTCATCTTCATAGCTCATTTTCTTTATCTTGTTCAGTTTTACAGATGTACATGGGATTATTTTGACCATTCAGATCCTTAATCCTATATTTATTTCCAGTTTGTGTTAATTGTGAGTAATTGCACAGATGTCATGCTTGAGTGGATGGGTTGTAAAGCCAACAGCTCCTGCCAGGTCCAGTTCTGCTCCTGGTGGTGCCTGGAAGGTGAAGTTTTGCAGCAATGTGGTAAAGAACAGAAACAGCTCCATTTTAGCCAAGGTCTCCCCAGCACAACTTCTCTTACCTTAGGAAAAAAAAAGTAAAGTGAAGAAATCATTTTTTTTAAATAACTAAATATAAATATTTACTAGGTGTAATACAGACATCTTTCTACTGTTGTGTGTCCATCTAGTTGAAAACACATAATTTACATGGGGGGGGGGGTGTGATTTACTAAAACTGCAGATAGCAAAATCTGGTGCAGCTGTGCAGGGTAGCCAATCTGCTTTAAATTTCAGCTTGTTGGATTTAAGCTTTAACAAAAAAAAACAAACAAAAAACAACTGGAAGCTGATTGGTTTCTGTTCAGAGCTGCGCCTGATTTTGCACTCTCCAGTTTTAGTAAATCAACCTCTAAGTGTCATCTGCATATGTTGCCTTTTTGACTTTAGAACATTTTTTAATTGGCTGTCCTTATGGAAAAGTTTTTGATTACCTGTCCTTTTTTCATACTTTATCTTCCTCTGCACTGATTATCTGTTACAGTGTCATGGCTAGACTTAAAGCTAACCTCCTAAATAAAAAAATGGTGTCTAAAGGCAATTGGCATGGGTATTCTTACTTGGAAATACTGTAAACTTTGTGTATTTTTTCAGGTTTGTGCAGCAATCCAGCATGCTTTGAACTTTCTATAATAAAAACGAATTAGAGCTACAGTTCTCCTTGTGCAGGTACTGGTGTTATATCTGAACCCTCCTGTAGTTTTCTGCAGGCAGCCCATAGTAAGGGGACCTGCTGGTCCCTCCCATAGCTTTGCATTCTGCACAGACTATGTAAAGCATAGTGATGATGTCACTGCTACTTTTACAAAGTAATACATGGGTTTTCAAAGGTATTTGGTGCACACTAAATTTATTAATATCATTTTGTGGCTATTTAAAATTATTGTCAAATGAAAGTTGCCCCTCTTCATACCTGAGGACAGCTACCCAAGACATGATTTTTCCTCCTTCAACAGGAAACACACTGTAAACAATAGTTAAAGGCTTAGGTTTTGCGAGCTGAAACAGTCGCTTGGGAGAGATCTGCATATAACAATATTCCAGTGTAAGGTTCAGGCAGGGAATTTCTTTGTTTCGCAACGTGCATTAATTGATCTTTGACATGGAAGAAATTAATCTTCTCTATTACATCCCTAGGGACATTTTTGGGGAGGAAGGATGACTTTGGGAGTTGATGAGCTTGATCAATTATCAAATTCCAGGGTTGCACTGAAGGAAGAAATTCTGCTATCATATTCTGTAGGAACGAGAGGAGTTCAGCGGACTGATTCAGCTATGCCCCTGAGTTTAACATTATTCCAACGAGACCAGTCTTCCCGGTCCGCCATTTTAATTTTCTTATAGCAGATTACTTCTGTAAGGTCATTGTGAGCATCTAAAAGTTCATTGTGAGCCCGAGCATAATCCCCCATCCTGTTCTCTATATGGTTGACTCTGTCACCCAGCTCCTCTAGTTCCATTTAGTACCCCTGGCCACGCCCCTGGTCTTTGTAAGTATTAAAGTGATTGTAAATACTTTTTTTTATAAATAGAAAACAGGTTTATTTGTACCTGTTCTATGCAATTCCATTGGCCCCAAACACCCTCTTGTCAGGTCCCCTGCCAGCACTCTCTGCATCTTCCCTCCGCAGAGTATCCCCATACAAAGCCACTTTCTATTGGAGCACTCGTGCATGCTCCACCCAGAGATTCGCTGTCTGGGTCTATTGACACAGCCAGCATGACTTGGCTTTGCCCCTCACTCCTTCATCGCTGGCTTCAATTGGCAGCAGCAGGAGCCAATGGCACTAGAAAGTGAGGGGAGAGAAAAGCTGCAGACAGACACAGCACTGGATCGATTGAGGGTTCAGGTAAGTAAAAATCTAAAGGGGGGTAAGGGGGAATGGTGATGTCTAAACATTTGTTACCTTAATGCAAGAAATGCGCCATTAAGGTAAAAAATGTTTAGGCTTTACGACACCCCCATCTCACCCCATCTTTTTTTTTATTACCACGGGAGATTTGGATAGACTCCAGGCCACTGGCTGCAGTTGTTTGCTATACTTTCAGCCTGGAAGGTAGGCTTGAAGAGGGGAGGGGGGCATCTAGGCCTTCGTGGCATGTGGATCTGCTTCTTAGTTTATGTGTAATAGCCAGGTAAGTTAGAAAGGCAGGAATTTGTGATATCAGAAATCACTTCCAGTGATGCCCTTTCAGCAGTTTTGGCATTTTTTGGGAAGCATTCCTATTTGCCTAGGTCATTTTGAAGAGGTTAAGAGCTGGTTGAAGTGTGTTGTTGTGGCCCTGAAGCAAAGGGTTTTCTGCCCTGCACAGCCATGCTAAAGTGAAAATGAGCAGCGCCGGCCTCTGCACTTCAAATCATGGACAGTGAAGAAAGGGAAAAGGCAGATTACAAAGGGACTCCTCCAGCAGAGAGAAAATTGGCTTGATAGCCACAGTAACACAGGCTCTAACACTCAGGGCAAGGCATGACTCAGCAACTATGCACCAGCCAGCCAAAGATTTAAGGTCAAGGTTTTATAGAAAAACATAACAGAATGGCAAACAAACATGGAAACTCATAAAATAAATTAGGCACCCCCTTCATTTTG
The DNA here is from genome assembly GCA_037952925.1 of Lithobates clamitans. Taxonomy (NCBI): domain Eukaryota; kingdom Metazoa; phylum Chordata; class Amphibia; order Anura; family Ranidae; genus Lithobates; species Lithobates clamitans. Next base: position 174,968 of record JBBGZY010001496.1, read on the forward strand.
GAGGGATCTGTTCTCATTTGCTGTTCAATCTCCAGGATACAAAATGCAGGGAGATCTCCCTTGTTGGAGAGCCAAAGGGCAAAAAGAGCCTCACAGGGGCTTTAACACTTTCATACTTTATAAGAAAAATATTTTGGCATTAGATATACTTTTTAGGGGACATTGCTGGTGCTTCATCTTTCACCACATTTTTTTTTTGAGGCTGCAAAGTTTCCAATACATTGTGCTAAATACATAAATGCATGTGCTTTGTCCATATGCATCAAGATATATGTGCATTAAAATTATGTAACCATGGTTAATGTGTGGAAAGGGCATGCTCATTTTCTTAAAAATATGGCAATTTATTTGCATCTTAGAAAACTAAATTTTGTGATATTGTTTACAGTGGCCCTTGTATGGAACTTCTGCATTGGTGCCCTTTACTGACAGTCTGTCACTGTTTCAGGCCACTGTAAAGTTTCCATCCTTAGAATTACTCACCTGCAGAAAATGGTATAAAAGCTTCATTCTTAACAAAGTTTCCTTTTGAGTCCAGAAAGTGCTGAGGGTAAAACTCTTCTGGCTTCGCAAAGTGCTCTTTGTCTCTTAGGACGGAATACAGTAATGGAATCACTTGTGTATTCTGCAAAGGAAAGAGATGTGAGATGCTTGGATCAATAATAATGTCCAGCAGATGGATGAATGAAACTTGCATTTAGGTGCAAATAGTTTCCACTTTAGTTTAAAGTGAGAGGCCTCTGAGTTCCTTCACAGATACTTATGACCAGGATTTGACTCCTCCTAACCTGGATACACCCTCCTTTTGACTTGCATTTGACCTTCTAACCTGCCATTGACCTGTTTCTAAGCTGAATCAATCCTCTTTTATATTTCTACTGACTTGTATGCTAACAAGTCACTTGACACTTGTAACTTGTGATCTTCTTTTTAGCACCGCACTGTATTGTCTACAAAGTACAAAAATTTCAACCCAGAATCAACCCAGAATTCACCAAAACACCTCAAAACCACAAACGCACACTTGAGGCAGTTGTTAAGGCAAATAAAAAAAAAATACAGTGATATGTTGCGGAGACACCAGCTAAACATATGGCATAGTGGTTGGAGATTATTATGTATGTAGTTTGACCACTTCAGCTCCGGAAGGTTTACCCCCCTTCCTGACCAGGCCATTTTTTGCGAAACTGAACTGCGTTGCTTTAACTGACAATTGCGCGGTCATGCAGCACTATACCCAAAAGAAATTGATGTCCTTTTTTTTCCCACAAATAGAGCTTTCTTTTGGTGGTATTTGATCACTTCTGTGGTTTTTATTTTTTGCGCTATAAACAAAAAAAGGCGGGCGTGGCCTGACACAGCATGGAGTAGGACGTGTGGACACAGAGCTCCGTCCATTACTCCTGTTCTTAATTAATCCTGGACTTTCTGCACTAAAAAACCGGCTGGATTGTGTCCTTGGGACACCTGGAACAGAACCATCTGGTTCCTGCGGAGGAGGACCGCGTGACGGCCCGAACGGAGCGGCGATCTCCTGCTCGGCGGCATAATAAATTTAGACCGCGGCTTCGGCCTACCACCGGAGGTCGCGGCCATCTTGGTCCTCCTAATCTGCGGCCCTGCCTGAAGCCTGCTTCACTACACAGGTACCTAGCTGCTGGATAACCCCCTGGGAGAGCTGGACTGGACTCATCCCCCTGATTACTGGCCTATTTAACCATCAGAGGCCCAGGGAGACTGACGTCCATAACCGGCCTAAATTGCGGCCTAGGCCTATATGCTGTGACCGGCGGCCATTTTGGCACACCTACCTCCTCTGCCTGTACTGCAAACACAGTCTGCGGTCCTGTTATTCCCCTCTAAACAGTACCTACTCGGCCCCCTGTATCTCACAGGGCATAGCTCCAGTCTGCCAATATCTCTGCGAGAGGAGGGGTAACACCTCACACATTGACACAGCAAGATTAGCTCCTGTCCCCATCTCCCCAGATACCCCAACATCTGGACATCATGTCGCCATCGAAATCTCAGAAAGCCGCCACATCTAAGTTGGATCAATACCGCCGACAGGACAGGGAGGACCAGGCGGAAAATGGCGGCGACGCTGCACATGGCGAGGAGCGCACAGCGGGAGACACAGATAAGCTGCTGGAAGCAATAACCTTCTGCAGAACATCACTTGCCTCACAGATAGAAGAAGTCAAGGTAGACATATCCTTGATCAGACAAGACTTCCACAAACTTCGGGACCGAGTTAAAGAAACTGAAACCCGCATCAGTGACATGGAGGACACCATTCCCCCAATGAGAACGGAGGTGCACCACATGAAGCAGCAAATCCAACAACTATTCTCCAAGCAAGAAGACCTTGAGAACAGAAGCAGGAGATGTAACCTCCGCCTCATTGGACTGCCAGAGGGGGCTGAAGGTAAGGACCCCACACTTTTCCTGGAGCAATTGCTCATCAAGACTTATGGTAGAGAGGCCTTCTCCCCCATGCTGGCAGTTGAAAGAGCTCACCGCATGCCCGCCAGACCGCCACCACAAGGAGCCCCACCACGTACTTTTATAGCCAAAATGCTCAACTACAGAGATAGAGACGCTGCCCTGCGACTTGCAAGGGAAAGGGGTAACATCCCCCTAGGCAACGTAAAAATAGCGGTGTTCCAGCGACGCAGACAAAATTTCATGGAAGCCAAGCGCAAGCTTAGAAACCTCAACATGAAATATGCCATGCTGTTTCCAGCGCGTCTCCGAGTGGAACACGACGGCCGTGCTTCCTTTTTTGAAGATCCCGCTGAGCTGATGGCCTGGATGGAACGCAGAAACAACTTGGAAAAGGCGGATTAAGGTGTCTGTGAGTATGTAATTATACGTTAATCTTCCACACGCACACCCCTGCAATAGATACAACAGCAACCCAATATCAATCTCCCACACTGAACACTCACCCCCATTTACTTCACCAGTTGTTATCATTGTGAAGATAACCTAAGGGGTAGAGGGACACAGTGTCTACACAAATAAACAAAAAAAGGCCAACAATTTTAAATTTAAAAATATATTTGAATACTTTCTGCTATAAAAAACATCCAATAAAATGTTTTAAAAAAATCTAATTTCTTCATCAATTTATGCCAATATGTATTCTGCTACATGTTTTTGATAAAATAAATCCCAATAAGCATATATTGATTTGTTTGCGCAAAAGTTATAGCGTCTACAAACTATGGGATAGATTTATGGACTTTTAATTAATTTTTTTACTAGTAATGGTGGCGATCAGCAATTTTTAGTGAGACTGACATTGTGGCGGAAAAATCTGACACAAACACTTTTTGGGGACGAATGACACCAATACAGTGGTCAGTGCTAAAAAAATTGCACTATCATTGCACTAATGAAACTGGCAGGGAAGGGGTTAACATCAGGGGTGATCAAAGGGTTATCTGTGTTGCCTGGGAGTGCTTTCTTACTGTGTGGAGGATGGTTTAACTGAAGAAAGACAGAGATTTGTGTTCCTGCTTAGCAGAAACACACAGTCTGTCTTTCTTATTAGCAGAACAGAGATCTGCCTTGTTTACATAGGCAGACCACCGTTCTGCCTCTCTCGAAACAAACGCTGGACCCACTGATTGGCTCCCACTGTGTCCAATCACAGTGGAAGCAGGGCTCCAGCAGCCTGCGCATACGCCCCCAGAGCCGATGAAAGGAATCACGTAGAGGTACGTAATTTTGCTCTTAAGGGCTTCCCCGCTGCACTGTATGTACATGGGGCAGTCCCTAAGCAGTTAATTGGAACACAGAGTAGCAATAAAAGAGTGAGAGAAAAGTCTGTTTTTAACAGAGTATGATGATATTTCAAAGACAGCAGCCATAAATATTATATAAACGTGCTTCAATGTATGCAAGCATTTGTACTTGGCCATTATGTTAGAGAAAAAAATGAGGCATATGGTATTCTGAAAAAAAAAATCTGTTTATGTCATAGTCAGGAGTCAGAAATATTGTGTTTAATTAGATTGAAATGTTCTGGAGCCACTGGTAAGAAAATAAGAAATGATTTGTTGGCCAGTACATACTCCTTTTTAGCTAAGATGCTATATCAGGGAGAGACGGAGCATGCAAATTTCATCTTGATAAAACAAATAACAGTGTTTTTTTTATGACTAAAGACTCAAACATAGTACATATATTTCTGAGACTTAAGATGGAAAAATGTTACTGATTTGCACCACGGATCGTAAGCCTGTATGGACAGGCTGGACTTTCTGGCTGACGGGGTGGGCATATTGCACCTGTAAATTAAAAAAAACCTGGAGTTAGACTTACCGGTAACTTTGTTTCCAGTAGTCTTCCAGGACAGCCCTTAAAAGATGCAGCTCCTCCATCCAATCAGGAAACACGTTACCCCTTTAAGATTTTTAAGGTGGGCCCTCGGGTCCCTGGCCAGTCACCCATGAGAACCGAAGGACGGGTCTGAAAAAACATACAGAACAACAAAACCCCACAACAGACTATACTTAGGGTGGGGATGTGCTGTCCTAGAAGACTACTGGAAACAGAGTTACCGGTAAGTCTAACTCCGGTTTTCCCCCATTCATCTTCCAGACCAGCCCTTGAGAGGATAACCAAGTACTCACCAGGCTAGGGGACAACAACCGCTTGTAGGACTTTCCTCCCAAAAGTCTGGTTCTGGCTGGAGATTAGGTCCAGATGAGGTGGAAGGTGGAAAACTTTAACCAGGTCGTCGCTTTGCAGATTTGCTCTGGGTTAGCACCAGCCTTTTCCACACATGTAGCTGCTGAAGCCCTTGTAGCCCTTGTCAACTCTATAGTACTCCAGAATGGCTGACTTAATCTATATAGCCAAGGTGTTCTTGGATGCTTGGTTTCCTTTTTTTTTAGGTCTGATGACCTAAACTGTCTTGTAACCTCCAGATATCTCAATAAACACCTCCTGACACTAGATCTTGCTCCTTGGTATTGGAAGGTGGTGTGTCCAGTTTTAATCTACCATTCTCCATGTACCAAACATTACATTTCTTCCCCAACTTTTTGTAAATGGCTCTAGTATTTGGCTTCCTGACACTTATGGGGCATACACACGGTCAGACTTTTCGTCTACAAAAGTCCAACGGACGCCGACGGACTAAAGCTGGCTGGTAATCCGATCGTGTGTGGGCTTCCCCGGACTTTCAGCTGACTTTTTCAGCCTCAAATCCGACGGACTTTAGATTTGAAACATGCTTCAAATCTTTACGTCGTAACTACGACGGACCCCGAAATCCGCTCGTCTGTGTGCTAGTCCGACGGACAAAAACCCACGCTAGGGCAGCTATTGGCTACTGGCTATCAACTTCCTTATTTTAGTCTGGTGTACGTCATCACGTACGAATCCGTCGGACTTTTGTGTGGTCGTGTGTAGGCAAGTCCGTTCATTAGAAAGTCTGCCACAAGTCTGCCGCAAGTCCGCCGAAAGTCCGCCGGAAGTCTGTCGGACGGGCTGTCGGACTTTTGTAGACGAAAAGTCAGACCGTGTGTATGCCCCATTAGAAGTGTTGTCACAATTCTGTCTGAAAGCCCCTTTGATCTCAGGATGTCTTCTTCAAAAGCAAGGCCATCCAGTTGAAACTTCCCAGCTTGAAACCTGATAAAGGCACCTGACACATCAAATCTTCCTTGCGAGGAAGCAGCCAGGGCTGGTTTGCTGAAAGGGAGAGTAGCTGAAAAAAACAAGCTCTCTCTGGCCAGTACAGTGCGATCAGAATTAACATTGTCTGTTCACACAGGAATTTGTTGAGAACCCGGGGAATCAGATGCACTGGGGAAAAGGTACAACATTTCTTGAATCTCCAGGGATATTGAAGAACATTAATCCCCAAGTCTGGATCTCCCAGATTTAGCGAATAGAAAAGATCCCATTTTGCATTCTTGCGGGATGCAAACAGGTCTATTTCCAGCGTTCCTCAACGTGCTGTAATCTCTGTGAAAAACTCTGGGTGTAATTCCCACTCTTCCTGTGATGTTTCTTGGCGACAGAGGAAAATCTGAAAAATTGAAAAAAGTCTCTTTTGAGGTAAACCGCTGTCATACATTTTTTTTCTGCAAAAGACATATATGATTTGAAACCTTGATCAAGGTTGGACTTCTTGTGCCCCCTTGTTTGTTCACATATGCTACTGTAGATGAATTGTCTGAAAGGACTAGAACATGGCATCCCCTCAACTGGTCTTGAAAGTGAGAGATTGCTTTTGCTACTGCTGTAAGTTCCCTCCAATTTGAAGAAGCCAAACCTTCTTCCTGGGACCATTTCCCCTGGGCTGGATGGTCAGCCACATGGGCCCACCAACCCCATCTGCTCACATCCGTTGTCAGCTTGTGAGAAATTGGGAAAGACCAGACTAAGCCCTGACTTAAATTTATGCAATTCCTCTATCACCACAATGCGCTCTTCACTGCTGCAGGAAGAATAACCATCATGTCTAGATCCCTCTGCCTTTGCTCCCACAGATAGAAAGGCTTATAGGGGTCTTAGGTAGAATTTGGCTCACTGGACGGCCAGAATTGCCAATGTCATCAAGCCCAGAACAGGCATAATCTCTCGGATAGACACTAGTTGGTTGTTCTGTAAGGAACCTGTTCTCCTGATGAGATTCTGGACTTTATTCTTTTTCTAGGGTACCATCTCAGGTCAGTGGATCAGAAGCCAATACTTCCAGAAGAAATTGGGGGGAACAAAGATTTGACTAGATTGAGTATCCACTCCAGTGGCGTTAGCCATTGCTGAGCTTATGTAAGATTTTTTTGTCAGCTGTGCTTCCGTGGGGTCCACGAGCAGGAGGTTGTCCAGATAAGGAACAACTGTCATGGACTTCAACCTCAGAGGTGTCAAAGCAACTTTGACCTTTGTGAATATTCTTGGTGATGAGGATAGGCTGAAGGGGAGAGCCCTGCTCTGGAAGTCATGTTCCTTCCAGGCTATCTCCACTGCCAATCTTAAGAATTTTTGGGAGCTTTCCCTAATGGGGATGTGGACATAGGCATCTCTCAAGTCCATGGTCACCATGAACACTTTGGGTTGAAGAATTTTTTTTACTGAAAAAAATCGACTCCACGTGGAATCTTTTTAACAGATTGCTTGATTTAAGGGCTTCAAATTTAGGATTAAGCAAAACTTCCCCTATGGCTTCTTGATTAGGAACACATGAGAATAGAAACCCTTGCACATTTCTTCCTTTGGGACTGGAATAAGCACTCATGGTCCACCATTTCTCCCAATAGAAGGGGCTGTGCATGAACCTTTTCAGGGTCCCTTAAAAGCTTTGTCAAGAGGAACCTCTCTGGAGGGACAGCGTTGGACTCCAGAGTGTAACTCTTGACAACAATGTTTAATATGTACCTGCTGGCTATTCTCTTTTGCCATTGTGGTAGGAAGGTAGCCAGTCTTCTTCCTACTAGCATCCTGTAGTCATTGATGTTTTGAGGTTTGCCCAGCAGAGCCAAAGAGAATGTTGCTCCTTGGTTCCCCTTTATGACCTGTCTAGTGCTTTTTAGGTTGATCTTTCATTTCTTCTTGTGATCTTTTTGTCCACGAAAAAAACTTTTTTGGACCGGTTTTTGTTTCTCGGTAGGAAAGACTATATCCAACCCCAGACTGAACAAAAGGTCTTTGGAAGAGGCTAGATTGCATAACCTTAACTTGTATGCCGAATCCCTGAACCAAGTTTTGAGCCAGATACCTCTTCTTGCTGCCACTGCCAGGCCTCCTGCCCTTGCGGAGAGCTTTACTGATTCCCCTGATGCATCAGAAATGTAACCAAGTGCTTTAAAGAGGACTGGTAAGGACTTAAGGATCTCCTCTCCAGGGTCGCCATTCTTGGTGTGATTCTGTAGCTGGGAAAGCCAGAAATCCAGGTTTCTTGCTACACATATTGTGGCTAAGTGAGTTTCAAGCTGGCCACACTAGTTTCCCATGCTCTCTTTAGAATTATATCCCCGCTTTTGTTCATATAGTCCTTTAAGTGACTCATATCCTCAAAGGCAAGCACCGACCTCTTGGAAACTTTGTAAAGGGGAGCATCTAGTTTTTGGATACTTATTCTATACTGCTTGGGGGTCATCATCAAATGGAAATCTCCTTTTGTGACTGGCTGTGAAAAAAGGCTTACATACCACCTTAGACAACACTTGGTGAACTGGGAATACTTTAGACTTCTTTTTTCTGAAGACCTTGATACATCATGTCATATTTGGAAGGGTGATCCTTATCTTCCTCAAATTTCCACTGTTTTATAAAAAGGCCCCCAAGAGGTCCTCCACATCATCCAAGGACAACCTAAAATGTCCTTCCGATTCATCCTCTTGCATCCATGGGCTGTGTAGCGCTCACACTTGCACCTGTGGCAACGTCCACATGGAGAACCAGCCAGCCATCCATTCCTCCCTGCACCTTTAAGGGGTTAAACCACTTCCCCTCTGTGCATGCAGATGATGTCATCCTGCCCTGGAAGTGACACGCCAGTGTGCCTGGGTCAGGAGGCGTCTGGCTGAAGAGGGACATGCCACCCACTGGAGCCTCCAAGGGAATGAGTACACCAGCCACCTCTAATCCCAGCCTGGGCTAAGAGGGAGGGGGAGCGGATCACCTCACGCCCGCTGCCAAGGAGGGATCACTGAGGCCAGAACCGACCTCCACCACCAAGATACTCGGGTAAGACAGAACTCTTCCCCGAAAACCCAGAGTCTAACATACACCCGCTTTCCCTGTTAGAAGCCCTTGAGAGATGGAGTCCTCCATTGGTCCCTCAGGCAACATGTCCTCTTTGGATGGAGGAAACACAAAAACTGGCCAGGGAGCACCTTAAAAATCTAAAAGGGGCAACATGTTATCTGATTCGAGGGAGGGGCTCCATCTCTCAAGGGCTGGCCTGGAAGATGACTTGGGAAACATTTTAGATTTGTTTGTTTGACTGAGGAAAAAATAATCAATTTAGCACCACAGCTATTAAGCCCCTTTGCACAGGCTGAAATCTCTTAGGGACTGAATAGGCATCTTGCTTCTAGAAAGAAAAACAATACTGTCTATTGGTTTTAAATTTAAAAGAAAAATATGCAGATTTGCCTCTCACCTTTTGAGTTTTTTTTGGATTGGTCACAATGTTTAAGGGAGAGAGCAAGCATGTCACATCTTGAAGAAAAAATTCAGTGTCTTGTTTTCGGAGATGAAAGACTAGACATTTTACCACAGATATTAAGCCTGTATAGGTAGGCTGCAGTTTCTAAACAACTGAGAATGTATATTTCCTCTAGAACTAAATAGGTAAATGAACAACTGAAAATGTAAACATTGAACAGACTTGCACCACATTTTTCAAGCCTTTGTTGAAAGAGGCAGCAATTTCTGAGGAAGAGAGTAAGCAGATTGCATCCACATGCTAAAAATTTGCTTCCTTTTTCACAGATTGAAAAAAGACAAAAATGGACAGATTTGCTTCTAAGCATGTAATATTTTTGGCCAAGCAGGTTTTTCTGAGGGAGATAAAGTAGATTACAGCTAAAAATAAGCAATAATCCTGCTTGGACAGGCTGCTGTATGTCTGCCATACAATAAGCAGATTGCATATTCCAATAATAAAAATTGATTATTTTTTCCCAGACAAAAGAGAAGAACAATATAAAGAATTACAGGTACTCTTTTATTCCCGTCTAGGAAAAATAATGAATTTGAAATGTAAAAACAGAAAAATACAAGGGAATTTAACCACATCAGTTATCCTGACTGAGTTTCATATGACGCAGGATAAGCCACTCATGTGCACATGCCCCTAGCGGTGATCGGGGGTGCAGCATGTCGCTTCCACACACGCATCTCAAATCTCGGTAAAGAGCCAATGATGTAGGCTCTTTACCGCATAATCAGCTGTGACCAATCACAGATGGTCACAGTGGTTACCAGGAAGTGCTGGTAATCGTCTTTCCTCAGATGGCGCTGACAAGACGCGAGTAGAGGAGAGCCAATCAGCGGCTCTCGTGACAGGGGGGTCTGCGCTGATAATCAGGGCATTCATTATCCGCACAGCCCCCATCAGAGGTACCCACCCCAGTACCCAATCAGTGCCCTTCAGATGCCAATCATTGCCCATCACAGATACCAAGCAGTGCCCATCACACATGTCAATCAGTGCCCATAACAAATACCAATCAGTGTCCATCAATAATGCCTGTCAGTGCCCACAGATGCCAATCATGCCCATCGCTAATGCCTATCAGTGCCCATTGGTGCCGGCCATCAGTACCCATCATTGCCCATCAGTGCTGCCTGTCAATGCCGCCTATCAGTGCCACCTTATCAGTGCCACCTCATTAGTGCTGCCTTATCAGTGCTCTTCAGTGCAGCCTCATCAGTGCCTGTCAGTGAAGAAGAAAACATACTTATTTACAAAATTTTATAACAGAAACTGAGAAAATTGAGTACTGTCCGTGATACTTTTTTTATTTGTACTAACATACAATTTTTCAGGACAAGCTTTCCGGGGTAGGTCCCCTTCTTCAAGGTCCAAGCAGTACTCCACTAGTACAGCAGTACAGCACTAATACGGCTACAACAAATCAAGTATAACAGAAATTAAATTATTTAGATATTTTTTTAATTTGTTTAGCAAAAAAATAAAAAACCCAGTGGTGATAAAATACCACCAGAAGAAAGCTCTATTTGTGGGAAAAAATGACAAAAATTGTATTTGGTTACAGTGTTGCATGACTGCGCAATTGTCATTCAAATTGTGACAGCGCTAAAAACGTAAAATTGGCCTGGGCAGGAAGGGGGTGAAAGTGCCCTTTATTGAAGTAGTTAAGTACACCTTTTAAGCCTTTTGGATAGGCCATTGTTTCTGATGGTAAGAGCATGCAGTTTTCATTAATACATATAAAAACAGAAACAATCTTTGTGTAGTATAATTTCTGTACAGATTTTCTGCAGAAAATATCAACCTTATTAATGGGAAAATAATTTTGAGGCAAAGATTAGGCCTATTTGAGTGAGGAATTTTACCTGAAACTAAATAGTTTCAGGTACAGGTTTTAAAAATGGCATATTTGGGCAAGAGAATCTCATCCTTTGATAGGAGGCACATTTGGAGGCAAATCGTTGGCTTCTTTCAGCCAGAAATATGAACAACAAATTTTTCTTCTAGAAAAACAATATACAAAATCATATGTATTTGCTAAAAAAGAAACTCATCCATTTTAATGAGAAGCAATCTTGCAGACAGAGAGTAATCATATTTCAGCAGTAAAAGAAAGAAATTAAAATGTATTTTTGAGACACCACATGTTATTTGTATCGAGAAGAATACCCTCCGCTTATTGGGAATATTATAGCCAAAGAATGTACGTGAGCTTATATACTTAGAAGTATAAAAACACCAGGAAATGCCTAGGAATGTATATAATTGTGGTCAAGGTTGCTGTTGTAACTAAAATTTTACAATTCATACATGTATTATGTAGCGGCAGTTTTTATTGTATAGTGGGTTTTAATGAAATTGTACCAATAAAGAGATTTATATTTTTAGATTTACACCTATATAAGTTCACATACAGTACATTCTTTGCCTATAATGGTCCCAACCAGCAGAGGGTATGTTGTGGAAATTTTTCTAAATGTAGATTGTCAGATGTCTCCCAGCGTGAGTTTTGCTGCCATACGCTCATGCGAGCGTGTCCGCACATACAGACACTGGTGAAAGGCTTTTAGTTGTGCCAGCATTTATCCATCAGAATGCATGTGCCTCCACTGTGGGGACACTCATATTTTAGTGTTAGGACCACAGATATCAGGGTGCCGTGACGAGGCTCTGTGGCTTACGCATGCATTTGCAAATGCGTGCGGACTAAACCCCTGTTTTTAACGCGTACTGTTAGACAGGTCAATTTGGTTGTCTGTGAGTTGGTGGCAAGTAGGCTTTGGTTTTTTCCTGGGCATTCCCCAGGCTTTGTTTGCATCTTTTAGTTGTGGAAACCTTCCCATGGACACGGAGATCAGTTCGGCATTTAAGGGATGTTCAATAGGGATGAGCCGAACACCCCCCTGTTCGGTTCGCACCAGAACATGCGAACAGGAAAAAAATTCGTTCGAACACGCGAACACCGTTAAAGTCTATGGGACACGAACATGAATAATCAAAAGTGCTAATTTTAAAGGCTAATATGCAAGTTATTGTCAATAAAAGTGTTTGGGGACCCGGGTCCTGCCCCAGGGGACATGAATCAATGCAAAAAAAAGTTTTAAAAACGGCCGTTTTTTCAGGAGCAGTGATTTTAATAATGCTTAAAGTCAAACAATAAAAGTGTAATATCCCTTTAAATTTCATACCTGGGGGGTGTCTATAGTATGCCTGTAAAGGGGCGCATGTTTCCCGTGTTTAGAACAGTCTGACAGCAAAATGACATTTTGAAGGAAAAAACACATTTAAAACTACCGCGGCTATTGCATTGCCGACAATACACATAGAAGTTCATTGATAAAAACGGCATGGGAATTCCCCACAGGGGAACCCCGAACCAAAAAAAAAAAAAAAAAAAATGATGTGGGGGTCCCCCTAAATTCCATACAAGGCCCTTCAGGTCTGGTATGGATATTAAGGGGAACCCCAGCCAAAATTTTTAAAAAAAATTGACGTGGGGTTCCCCCTAAATTCCATACCAGACCCTTCAGGTCTGGTATGGATTTTAAGGGGAACCCCGCGCCAAAAAAAAAAAAAAAAACGCGTGGGGTCCCCCTAAAAATCCATACCAGACCCTTATCCGAGCACGCAACCTGGCAGGCCCTCCTGAACCGTACCAGGCCACATGCCCTCAACATTGGGAGGGTGCTTTGGGGTAGCCCCCCAAAACACCTTGTCCCCATGTTGATGAGGACAAGGGCCTCATCCTCACAACCGTGGCCGGTGGTTGTGGGGGTCTGCGGGCGGGGGGCTTATCGGAATCTGGAAGCCCCCTTTAACAAGGGGACCCCCAGATCCCGGCCCCCCCCCTGTGTGAAATGGTAAGGGGGTACTTACCCCTACCATTTCACTAAAAAACTGTCAAAAATGTTAAAAATGACAAGAGACAGTTTTTGACAATTCCTTTATTTAAATGCTTCTTCTTTCTTCCTTCATCTTCTTCTTCTTCTGGTTCTTCTGGCTCTTCTGGTTCTTCCTCCGGCGTTCTCGTCCAGCATCTTCTCCGCGGCGTCTTCTATCTTCTTCTCCTCGGGCCGCTCCGCACCCATGGCATGGGGGGGAGGCTCCCGCTCTTCTCTTCATCTTCTTCTCTTCTTCATCTTCTTCTTCATCTTCTTCTTCATCTCTTCTTCCTTCTTCTCTTCTTCCTTCTTCTCTTCTTCCTTCTTCTCTTCTTCATGTCTTCTGCGGGCCGCTCCGCAGCCATGCTGACATGGAGGGAGGCTCCCGCTGTGTGACGGCGTCTCTTCGTCTGACGGTTCTTAAATAACGGGGGCGGGGCCACCCGGTGACCCCGCCCCCCTCTGACGCACGGTGACATGACGGGACTTCCCTGTGGCATTCCCCGTGACGTCACAGGGAAGTCCCGTCATGTCACCGTGCGTTAGAGGGGGGCGGGGTCACCGGGTGGCCCCGCCCCCCGTTATTTAAGAACCGTCAGACGAAGAGACGCCATCACACAGCGGGAGCCTCCCTCCATGTCAGCATGGCTGCGGAGCGGCCCGCAGAAGACATGAAGAAGAGAAGAAGGAAGAAGAGAAGAAGAAGAAGAAGATGAAGATGAAGAAGAGAAGAAGATGAAGAGAAGAGCGGGAGCCTCCCCCCTCATGCCATGGGTGCGGAGCGGCCCGAGGAGAAGAAGATAGAAGACGCCGCGGAGAAGATGCTGGACGAGAACGCCGGAGGAAGAACCAGAAGAGCCAGAAGAACCAGAAGAAGAAGAAGATGAAGGAAGATAGAAGAAGCATTTAAATAAAGGAATTGTCAAAAACTGTCTCTTGTCATTTTTAACATTTTTGACAGTTTTTTAGTGAAATGGTAGGGGTAAGTACCCCCTTACCATTTCACACAGGGGGGGGGGCCGGGATCTGGGGGTCCCCTTGTTAAAGGGGGCTTCCAGATTCCGATAAGCCCCCCGCCCGCAGACCCCCACAACCACCGGCCACGGTTGTGAGGATGAGGCCCTTGTCCTCATCAACATGGGGACAAGGTGTTTTGGGGGGCTACCCCAAAGCACCCTCCCAATGTTGAGGGCATGTGGCCTGGTACGGTTCAGGAGGGGGGGGGGGGCCGCACTCTCGTCCCCCCCTCTTTTCCTGCAGCCTGCCAGGTTGCGTGCTCGGATAAGGGTCTGGTATGGATTTTTAGGGGGACCCCACGCCGTTTTTTTTTTTTTTTTTGGCGCGGGGTTCCCCTTAAAATCCATACCAGACCTGAAGGGTCTGGTATGGAATTTAGGGGGAACCCCACGTCAATTTTTTTTTTAAATTTTGGCTGGGGTTCCCCTTAATATCCATACCAGACCTGAAGGGCCTTGTATGGAATTTAGGGGGACCCCCACATCATTTTTTTTTTTTTTTTTTTGGTTCGGGGTTCCCCTGTGGGGAATTCCCATGCCGTTTTTATCAATGAACTTCTATGTGTATTGTCGGCAATGCAATAGCCGCGGGTAGTTTTAAATGAGTTTTTTCCTTCCAAATGTCATTTTGCTGTCAGACTGTTCCAAACACAGGAAACATGCGCCCCTTTACAGGCATACTATAGACACCCCCCAGGTATGAAATTTAAAGGGATATTACACTTTTATTGTTTGACTTTAAGCATTAATAAAATCACTGCTCCTGAAAAAACGTCCGTTTTTAAAACTTTTTTTTGCATTGATCCATGTCCCCTGGGGCAGGACCCGGGTCCCCAAACACTTTTTATGACAATAACTTGCATATAAGCCTTTAAAATTAGCACTTTTGATTTCTCCCATAGACTTTTAAAGGGTGTTCCGCGGCATTCGAATTTGCCGCGAACACCCCAAATTGTTCGCTGTTCGGCGAACTTGCGAACAGCCAATGTTCGAGTAGAACATGAGTTCGACTCGAACTCGAAGCTCATCCCTAATGTTCAATAATGCCTCACTAAGTGACTGGCTACCTCAAGGCGACTGCATAAACACTCCAGGCAAACAGACTTAAGTACATGTGAACAATAGCATAATCGTACAAAGCATGGCTCGCTGAGCCTCGTGGAGTACGGTTCGCGCCAATAGTAAACTGTGGGAGTATGCACAGAGTCCTGATCAGAAACTGCACACGTTGCTCTGCACACGAGTGATCGCATACGTCACTACCTGATATCTATTTGAATGTATACAAGTGTCTGATTGGCTGATTGTGAAGCCGCCACCTCTCATTGTTAT